>LOJH01000903.1:21244-31771 GCA_001685095.1 Ellobius talpinus | reverse complement strand
AGAGGAGAGCAGAGCAGAGGAGAGCAGAGCAGAGGAGAGCAGAGCAGAGGAGAGCAGAGCAGAGGAGAGCAGAGGAGAGGTGTGTGTGTGTTGTGTGGTGATGTGTGTGCGTGTGTGGTGGCATGTGTGTGTATGTGCATGTGTGTGGTGATGTGTGTGCGTGTGTGAAGTGTATATGTGTGCGTGCACGCGTGTGTGGTAGTGTGTGTGTATGTGTGTGTGTGTGTATGTGTGTGTGTGTATGTGATGGCCACAAATGAGGATAAAGGGATGCGAGACAGCAGCAGCTGGGGAAGGGGCTGTGGTGCAAAGGGACAGCTCCATCTTGGGTTAGGAATAAATCCTACATCTAAAAATAACTCAGCCTTTCCCCCAGCAGGGCTCAGAAAGGCACACTTGCCCTTTTATGGTAAGAAAAGCTTCTCAGAGGGAAGCTGGGCTGGAGCCTACAGCTCTGGATGGAGCCCAGCCATGGGGTCTAGGGTGGGACGGGGCTGGTAGGGGTCCAACCTGATGAGATGTCCTGGCCCGAGTCCCCTACTATCTGTGAAGGAAGAGCTGAGGTGAGGGCAGCAGGGTACACCTGGGAAAGTCTGTGGATCTGCTGGGTGCTAGTATTGGGTCCTAGGAAACCCCTGGTGTCTGCTAGATACTGGTCTTGGGTCCTGATACCACTAGTTCATACCAGGATGG
Source organism: Ellobius talpinus (assembly GCA_001685095.1). Lineage (NCBI taxonomy): Eukaryota > Metazoa > Chordata > Mammalia > Rodentia > Cricetidae > Ellobius > Ellobius talpinus. The sequence continues at coordinate 31,078 of LOJH01000903.1, read as the reverse complement.
CTTTTGTGCCCATTATCCTGAAAAGCACTGTAGACCATGGAAAGGGCACTGACTTGGGAGTCAGAGGCCCTGGTCCTCTTCCAGTTTTAACTTGCTTTGCCACCTTGAATGCTGTGCTGATGTTTTTTGGTTTTAACTTTCCTCACTGGGTTAATTTTATTCATCTATCTATTTATTTATTAGTTTTGTTTTTAAATTATTATTTGTTGTTTTTTTTTCAAGGTAGCATCTCACTGTGTAGCTCTGGCTGTCATAGAACTCACTATGTAGACCAGGCTGGCCTTGAGTTCTCAGAGATCGACCTGCCTCTCTTCTTCCCAAGTGCCATTATGTCCTAGAGTCCCCTTATCACCACTAGGGTTTCCTAGTGCAAGGCTCAGGCTCACCCTGGACTCACTATGTATCCCAGGCTAGCTCTGAACTCTTAGCAGCCTTCCTTAGATTTCTGAGTGCTGGATTGCAGGCGTGAGTCACCATGCCACGCTTGCTTCCACGATTTTTCTCTCTCTGAGAATTTCTTGGCTGGAAGGCAAAGCTTGGGTATAGAGGAATCTGGAGGCTGCTGTTTTCTTCCTGTGGCCCACCCACTCCCTCTGCCAAGCCTCCAGGGTAAATCTAAGAGTGAGGCAGTACATCATGGGGGAGTCCCTCTGCTTTTCTGGCTCCTCAGATCTAGACCCTGCTGAACACACTGAGGCCTCTTGTTTAAGGTCAGTCATATAGAGAGCTAGGCAGAATCAAATAGAACCAAGGGCTTCCCTGTCCCAGCCTCGGTGGTTCCTTTTCCAAGAGGCCGCCTCCCATTTGCAGTTCCAGTAGCTTGGGGACCATCTCTAGCCACATAAAGGGACTTAGAGGACAGAACAGCAGGAACTGGCAATAGGTTGCTATTAGCTGACAATGGACGCTGACATGTTCTGGTTGGGTACCCGCCTCTCCTCTGTCCCTGCCTTTGGTATGAGGAGCCTCCAACATTGGCTAGAAGGCAAAGGAGCCCTCAAAGATGCATGTACTTAGTGTGATCTTGGGGAAGCCTCTCCTCAGCTTCTTTATCGTTGACATGAGGAAATAGAGCTCTGATGCCTGTATAAAAGGACCATTTTACCCAGACGTCACCAGGTTACCAGGGGGAGTGCATCAGAAAGTGTTCTAGTGTTAGCCAGCCTGAGGCAGGGGCTTATCACTCACAATTAGCCCAAGCCTCTGCTCCACACTGCCTGCCTTTATTCAGGGGAAACCTGACTCTGGGCTCAGGAAGGTTCTAGCGCTGAGCATCCCTGCCCCGTCTGTTGGCCTGGCTGCTGTTTGTCTCCATTGCTCCAGGACTCTCCCCAAGCCTGACTGGTCCCTGAGCATCCTCCCTGGACCAACCACCTCCCCAGGCTCTAGAAAGTAGTAGACTACCTGGAATTGCTCCTGCGTCCTAGCTCACCATACTGACTTTTGTGACTCAGCCTAGGGAAGCTGCTTGCTTTCCTCATCAGCTTCTATTCACACCCACTGCTGGGGAAAAAGGAGGGAGCTGAAGGAAAAACCGAGGCATCTTGATTGTCAATCAGCTGCTTTCCTGTGACCCTGGTGGAATCTCCATGCAGACTCTCTGGAGCGTGTGAGCGGGCTCTCAGAGACTCTGCCTCCATGGATCTCACTTCTGCAGGCTGGGAGGCCATTGGATGGATGGTCCCCAGGGACCTTGTTCTCGTAAATAGTATCTAGGTCTCTCTGGTCAAGCCTGGAGTCCCCTGGGAAGAGCAAAAGATCACAGTAGACTAAGAGGAAGTAGGGGGTAGGGGAGCCCAGGAAGCCCTTGCGCAAAGCCAGAGCAGAACTGACGTCATATCTGTCTAGAATCTGACATGCAGGCAGGCAGGCAGCGACCTGTGCTCCATGGTTGTCCCATGGCAGCCTGGGAAGGCATGCGAAGTTGCAGGCCGTTGGTGGGGAAGTGCCCATAGGAACTCTGATACATGACTTTTCTCTCTGTTGTCACTGCTAATCTTACATGCTTCTTGGGACAAGAAGCTCATTACTCCCAAATCCCCAGCCTTCCTGCCCCCAGGAACAGACTATTGGAGACTCCCCTCTGGAGGGCAGATGCCATGGGCATCTCTGGGGCTTCACGTGTTGTCCTCTGAGCTGCAGACTTCTTGCTCCTCTAGAATCTCTCAAGATGTTTGAAGCTGGTGACTATAGTCCGCTGATTCCCTGTCCCAACTCTTCTGTTTCCCTTACTTGACATCTGCGGTCATATTCCCTCATCTCCCTGCTCCTCTGGGGTCCTTGGTCTGATGGTGTTTTTGGAGAAGGGGAACAGATTAAAAGAAAGTACCGAAGAACTAAAAAGCCTTCTGACTCAAGCCATTCCAGAAACCTCTGCCCGCCTCCAGCCTCAGTAAGCTGATAGGCTCTGAAAACACCTTGCAGTTTTGCCTCTTAGAATTCCTAGCTGGGTGATGGTGGCACACGCCTTTAATCTCAGCACTCGGAGGCAGAGACAGGCGGATCTCTGTGAGTTCAAGGCCAGCCTGGTCTACAGTCTACAAGAGCTAGTTCCAGGGTTCCAGGACAGGCTCCAAAGCTACAGAAACCCTGTCTCGAAAAACCAAAACAACAACAACAACAACAAACCCTAAAGAACAACAGACAAACAAAAAGACATGAGCTGCCCCCCCATTCCAAATGGTGTACCAGGACCTGTAGATCTCAGGTAATGGCGACAGAGCCAGGGCCAGGCCCTCATCCAGTTCACCTTAGGGGACACCCTAGGATCTTCGTGGTTGGTGACTGTATGCCTGATATCTACTGGCTCAAGAAAGGCTGGCAAATGAGGGGTGGCATCCTGGCTACTACTTAGGCAAGGTAGCCTGTTTTGACTCATTCCCATTCCTGTTTGGCTGGGCGAAGGAGAGGAGGAAGGGCAGAGAGAGTTGGTTCGGCAGGGCAGGGTTCTTTTTAGCTGCCTCCCTGTGATACAGTTCGGGTCCACAGCAGTACAGACTGACATGGCTAGTGGGGAGGTGCCATAGGGTCACCTTTCCTTGACCTAGCTCACTGTTCCTTCTGCAAGACTCTGAAGGGTTCTGTGGGAAGGAGCAGCCCAGGACTGACGAGGCTTCCAAGCGGACACACACCGCCTAGCAGGTGCTCATTGGAAGGGTCTGGCTGGAATCTGCATTTTCTGTCCTCAGCTGGTTGGGGGGGTTTCTGTCACCATAGTTTGTCACCGTAGTTATTCTAAATTCGGAAGGCACAGAGCTTCCTCTCCTAAATGCCAAGCGTCCTAACAAGCTGGAACTGGCTCTCTGATTCATGGCCCTCTTGTCAGGTTCTAGAAAATCATGGTTAAGCATATGGAATCAGCCAGATTTGGGACTGAGTCCCAAATCAAATCCCTGTGTGACTTTGAGCAAATAATCAGACCCCTCTGAGCCTCTGGCTGACCTGAGGGATGAAGGTACTTACCTCAGGGCACAGGGCAAGGAGGCCTTGATACACAGTAATTTGGTTGTGTAGGAAATGAAAGTGCCCGGAAGGGAACATGGGGTCCCGCGTGTGCCAAGCAAGCACTCCGCCATTGGCTCACAACACCCCCAGTGTGAGAGCTGTTTTTTAAGACAGGATCTCCTGTAGCCCAGGCTAGCCTGGAACTCACTATGTAGCTGAGTATGACCATGAATTCTTGATCCTTCTGAGTGCTGATATTACAGGCATGTGCTAACAGGCCTGGTTTGAAAATTGTTATTTTTCTCTTTTTTCTATAGTTTCATCATCATCATCATCATATCATCATTATTATTTTATGTCCATTTGTATTTTGCCTGCACATATTCCTATGTGAGGATGTCAGAAGCCCTGGAACTGGAGTTACAGACAGTTGTGAGCTGCCATGTGGGTGCTAGGAATTGAATCCAGGTCCTCTGGAAGAGCAGCCAGTGCTTTTAACCACTGAACCATCTCTTCAGTCCTGAGAACTGTTATTTTTGAAGGAATGAGGGCATATTACTCCTCAGCATCCAAGAAGCTAGGACTCAGCAGGACATCCCCTCCCTGAGAAGCTGCCTGGGGCTGTGGCAGCTATGTTTTCTTGCATAGGCCCCGTGTGCCAGTCATTGCTCCACGAGCTTCAAGAGCTTCATCTCCTCTAATCCAATCAGCTCAGTAAACTATCCTTGTTATTAAGTAGCTCAGTCTCCCTGCTTTATAGACGGTGTATTAGAGGCTCACAGAACGGCAGCTGCTTCCAGGCAAATGCAAGATTCAAACCCAAGCAGCCCGTGCAAACCTGGCCCTGTGATCCCAGCTTCCCGTGATTTCACGTCATTCTTACAGCACTCTCATCATCTTTGCCTCTTTTCCGGGGGACCCCTGCCCCACCCCCCAAAGAACTCTGCATTCTCAACAGACCCAAAAGTGGCTTGAAGGAGCTGGATTGTGTGGGGCAGCAACGTGGGCGAGGCCCATTGCACATCAGGCATGCCTCAAATTGGAGAAAAGGCTTGTGGTGTTTGTGAGGCTGCCACCAATGGAGTCTTTTGCAAGCAGGAAAATGGCTGACCCCAGAGCTCTCGCAATGTGTGCTGATGTCAGGTCCCGTGGGGTTTGTCTAAACAGGCTGTGAGCAGTGATTGCTCCCAGACTTGACCCACGCAAGCCCTGCAGCTCGCTCCCAGGCACTGGACCCAGGGTGCACCAGGGCGACTATTGCTCAGATTCCACCCCGGGGTCTTCCTAAGAGTGTGTGATATAGATGCTCTGATAGGGCAAATTCCTAGGTTTCCATGTGGATGAGGGTCGGCAGCCTACAGAATACGTATGAGTGTGCCTGCCTTCCTTCCTCCACTCCCCCGCTCCCCTTCCTTCTTTTGTGGTGCTAGGAATGAACCAATGCTAGACAAATGCTCTACTACTGAGCTACATCCTCAGCCCTCTTCTCCTTACATTATTTGATGTATACAAAATAAAGTAGGTTATATATACATACATGTATACCATTTCTAATGTGGTCAAGGAGAGGGGTTTGTTTAGTGAGACATGTAGAAATAGCCTGATGGAAGACACACACACACACACACACACAGTGACTTCTCATGCTATCTTCAGGCCACACCCAGGACCCAGCAGCCCCGCTCCAGGTGTAAACTGGAAAAATTCTGGCCTCTGTGCTCAGGAGGTTGTTTAAAACTGAACAAAAAAAAAGAGGGCAACATTTCTTATGCCTCCTCTCTTCCTCTTCTTCTACTTCCAGGATGTAGCCCTGGCTGACCTGTAACTCATTAGGTAGACCATGTTGGCCTTGAACTCACAGATCCTCTTGCCTCTAACTCCTGAGTGCTGGGATTAAAGGCAAGTGCCATCACACCCAGCTTTCTCCTGGTTCTTTGAGCCACTCCAGGACCAGAGCCCCAGGGGCAGTTCTGATGGAAAACTGAAGAAGTGGCAGGGCCACCATCAAGGACCTTGGAGACCTCCTCCTAGGAGGAGTCTCACCTGGGGAGTCACTCAAAGCTTGGGTCTGTGGCAACTCAGGGTCTGGAACTTTCCATTCTGCAGAGCTGTATTAGCTTTTCTCCAGAACAAGCCAGCAAGAGAAAGGGCTGAGGTTGGCCACAGAGCTGTAGTGTGGCTAGGGGACCAGCGCCTGTCTCCTCTGTTTTGGGACAATCTCATGGCTGAGGGACAGCAGTGGCCTCAGCTGGGAGACTTTCACCAAGCCCCAGTACAAATCCTGAGATGGGAGTCTCCTCCACATGTCCGGCTTCCTTATCAGCACTCAGGGCCAGGTGAAGAGCAAATAATCAGACCCCTCTGAGCCTCTGGCTGACCTGAGGGATGAAGGTACTTACCTCAGGGCACAGGGCAAGGAGGCCTTGATACACAGTAATTTGGTTGTGTATTACACGGCCATAAGTGGATCTGGGGCCAGGTGAAGAGCAGGCAGGTGGAGGCTGGGTTCATGCCTCCTACCTAATTTCTTGTGGTGAGAGCTTGGGTGGGTTGTGGTTTATGCCATAGCCATGGACACTGGGATCATTTAATCTCTCCCAAGAATAATCTTAGGAGAACTACAATAATGCAAACCATTTAGCTGGTGTCTGGCTCCTGAAAATGAAATTTATTGGACACTTGCTAGGAGGTCCATGTGGCCATAAGCAAAGCAAGAAGTTGGAGGCTCTTGGTAGAGACAGCAACCTAGGGCAGCCAACACACACATACAGTGTTGGACTTCTCTGTAAAATGGGAACGATTGCACCTAGCTCCCCAAGTCCTGGAAGGTTCCATTGAGTTAACTCATATGAAACTCTCAGATTCCTGGATCTCCTAAGCACTCAACAAAAGAAAGCAATAGATTTCTTATTTACAATACCTGAAGGAGCCCCTGGCCGGGCAGATACACACTCTGCCCTGGCTCTCTTGTCAGCGGATGGACCCAGAGCTATGATTTCTCTCTGGGGGTTTGCCGATGCCCAGCTGTGTCCTGATGGTCTCAGGTTGTTCTGCAGCTCTGGGGCCTTGCAGTGCTGGTGCCCAACTCCAGGCAGAGGGTGAGAGCAAAGGGAGCAGTCTAAAGCTGGCTGCTCTTCGCCTGTTTCCTCTGACTCTATCTCTCTTTCCAGAGTCTTCTCTCTCCAGGGCGCTCTGGGCATTTCCTCCCTCTGTCTCATTTCCTCTCCCTACACATAGCTAAGACATATATGTCTCTTATTCCTCACCACGGCCATAAGGGGTGAGAACTTAAGCTGCACCTATTCCGTAGATGAAGGAGCCTAAGCCGAGATGGCTGATGACTGGACCAAGCACTTTGATATGTAAACAAGCCCAGAGTTGGGCCCCATCCCTTCTGAGCCATATGGCCTTGGGTGACCAGGTGCAAGAGGAACAGATGTTGTGTAATCTGAAACTGGAGGACTGTGCTCCATTCGGGGCCCAGATGGGGCCACTGTGTAGGCCCAAGGAGTTGGATGTTGCCTGTGTGTTCCAATCTGAGCTCCGTCTGGCCTCCACACTGCCCGTCACAGGCCTGCCTTCCAAGGTTCTGGAAACCGTCTGTGATTTCTTCACCCCATTCCTGGCCCGAGGTCCTGCACTTGTGGCTTATTGCATCAGACATCATCCCTGAGCCCACCAGAGGCAGCATAGCACCCTGGGGAAACCAGATCTAGGGCTTCAGCTAGACACCCTGAGGGTGTTCTCCATCACTTAGGCTCTAAGCCTCCAACAGCCCTCAGGGCTTTGACCAATTGCTTGGATGCAGAGTCTATGCCCAAAAGGTGGTATAGCCTATAGCCCAGGAATCCCGAGGGAACTTCCCCCAGATGGCTCAGAAGCCATACCCTGCATCTCCAGAACATTTGGTCCAGTTACACATCTCGGTGGACAAGCTGGCCCAGAGAGGGATGGGTACCTGCCCAGAGCCATATAGTCCAGCACTGAGTGCAGATTTAGGATGAAGTTCAGGCCCTACCTCCTCAGTGTCCCTTCCTTGTCCCCTCCTCTTCTACACACAGCCAGCACCCCATCCTTTCAGCCCTTGGCCTCCTACTCCCTGGCTGCCTGAGCATGCACGGCTGCTTCCCCAGCTTTGGCTTTTAGAACCGTTATTCGGAAACAGTTTTCCTTAATAGGAGCCCCAGGTTCTTGGAGCTGTGGTGTGAACACCTGGTACAACAAGGCTGAGTGCTATCAAGGTAGAGACAGGGCTAACTGCCCAGATGTGGCACCGTAGGAGCTTGGCCTGCCAAGGACATCGGCTCAGACCCTCATTCCTCATTCAGCAGAAGCAGTTAACAAGCCCATAGGACTGAAGCTGGCCAGGGCTGGGCCGATGCTTGGTGATCACCAGATCCAGCCCTGGTACAAATAGGGAAACTGAGATCCAGAATGGCCCATGGCAATTAGCAGACAGCACGGATGAGAGCCCCTAGGAGGAAGCCCCGGAAGCCCGCTCTGGGACCCATGTCTGTGGCTGGTCCTTACCTTGGCTGTTGTCTGGCCCAGGGAAGACTCTTCGGAGGTGGAGACTCAGCTTATTTGGGGTATGGTTGTGGGTGTCACTGCTTCTCAACTAAGTTGACTCGGTTCTGGCACCTCTTGATGCTACAGGGGCATTTTTAAGCAACTGGCATTGGACGCCCCTCTGCTCAGCCCCTTGCCCGTGGCTCTCTGGCCACGGACGCCTCGCTGCCTTTTACCTTATATGAGCTGAAGAAGCGAGCCTGGTGTTGGGGCAAGGCGGGTGCTGAGTCCTCCCTGGGCCCCCCATTGGCCAGGGCGTCAGCCACGTGACTGCCTCGCCTTGACCTGCCCCTGGTGCCGAATGTTTCTTTTACCCCCTAAGGAAGGAGTGGTTGACAATTTTCATATTTCTTCTAAATTTGGAGGTTTCAGACAATGCTGAGGGCTTGGCTCCAGCCGCCAGAGCCCATGTGGAAGTTATTTAAACTGGAGAAGGGCAGCAGGGGGAGGAGGAGGCAGGGAGGAGAGGAGAAAGGGAGTGGGGGACGGACTTCTGAGGGCTGCCAGTTGTCAGCCTGGGAACTTAGCAAACTCCTGGGGGAGAGCTGTGTGTGAGAATTTCCTTCCTCTCCCGTTGCCCCGAGTCCCAGGACTGGACAACCGGGCCCTGGGATGTTTTGAGAGTCCCCCAAGAGAAAGACAGCAGTTGAGGCTTCTGGGGCTCAGCGGGTGATGGGAACGGAGACGCATGGCAGGCCCCAGGGAAGGCAAATCTCTTCTCCAGAAATCCAGGACCTTGAGCGGCCACTCCTATCCCTGTGCAATTGAGGTTCAGGGCCCACACAGTGAGGCTGTCCAGATAGGGCAGGCTCTTGAAGTCAGGCATGCGGCGTTGGGGGACTCTCATCCTAAGGAACAACCGCAGCCTCTTTCTTGTTCAGTGCCTCACTCTATAGCCTAGTTGGGTCTAGGACTCTCAGGTCTCCATGTTGGGTTGTCAGGTTTGCACCACCACACACAACCCAAGGCCTTAGCTCTTCTCCCTGCTCCTGCTCTATCTCAGACACCATCCCTGGCCACTGCAGGATGCCCCACCATGTGCCCCGCTGGCATCTTTCCTAGGGCTCATCACACACAGTCTTACCCATTTGCCTGCCTGCTTTACCACAGGCTCCTCTAGGAGGGGGTGACTTTCTATCCAAGCTCCGAGTCCCCAGGCTTCCCACAGGGTTGGTCAGAACTGCATACGGAGGGGCTGCTGGCCGTGGTCAGCTGGAAGCTCAGCTCTGAGACCTGCAGAGAGTTTCTTCCAGTGGTCAGCCATGCCCTCTGTCGAGGGCCGTCACTCTGTCCCTGCCCTTCATGGCCCAGGCCTGCCCCTCAATGTCCGTACTCGGTAGCCATATCCTCTGACTATTCACAGTCTGATTCATAGACACCTGGACCCCAGGCTGGGAAAGATGCGGGACTGCCCATTTTTTCCTTTCCTGGGGACCACACTCTATGATCTGTCCTACTGCTCATGTCCCTGCTAGAAGACTCATGGACTCATGCCATCCTGTGTGGATCCAACCAGAGCATCCCTAGGGTATGGGGGTGACAAGTCAGACACACTGTTATCTTTTTTTTTTTTTTAGACAGGGTCTGTCTACATAGCCTTGACTGTCCTGGTATTCACTATGTAGACCAGGCTGGCCTTGAACTCACAGAGATCCACCTGCCACTGCCTCCTGAGTACTGATATTTTTTAAAATATTTATTTATTTATTATGTATACAATATTCTGTGTGTATACCTGCAGAAGAGGGCACCAGACCCCATTACAGTTGTTTGTGAGCCACCATGTGGTTGCCGGGAATTGAACTCAGGACCTTTGGAAGA
>LOJH01000903.1:0-21154 GCA_001685095.1 Ellobius talpinus | reverse complement strand
TGGAAGAGCAGGCAATGCTCTTAACCTCTGAGCCATCTCTCCAGCCCCTGAGTACTAGTATTAAAGGCATGTGTCACCCACTATGCCTGGCCCATACTGTTGATCTTAATTGACCCCCAATCAACTGGGAGGATTAAAATAATAAAACACTCCTCACCTACCACCTGGTCCTTGAGGGAAGAGTTTTCTGGAGGTGGACAGGCCTGTGCTCCTTTCTGCCTCTACTACACCCAGCTCTGAGCGTGGGCCAAGTTACCTCTGGCACTGTGAAGTTTTGCCTTCGTGACAGTGGACAGTAAGTAGTCCCTCTTTGTATGGTCATGAGGCTTGGCAGGGTGGCAGTGCATCCTGGGAAATGGTGTGAGCAGGAGATGGGAGGGGGCTGGGTTCAGCTCTACCCCTAGATGCCTGAGGGGCTAACATCTGTGAAGCTAGCCTTCCCCCTCCTTAGAATGAAGCTGAGGAAGCGCTCAACTCCCAAAGGCCTGGCACGCAGCAGTCACTGCTCATGTCCCCGCTTCCCTCCTCAGGCTGGGAGACTTTGATGCCACGCTTTCATTCACTGACATGCAAGTGAGAGGCAGTGAGGGTGGAGAAGGCTCATCATGTCCGCTTCCCCAGTCTCTGCATGGGAGTTAGCCATCTGACAAGCGTGCTGGGAGGGAAACTTCCTCTCTCCAGCCCCTGGGTTCCAGCTGAGTAGAATAAAGCACTACCTCCAGAGCCCAGAGAGCAGGCAAAACCAGCTCAACAGAGTCACCAGGGAACACCCACTCTGGAGACCTTGCTAATTCAGGCCTGCGCTGTGTATGTGAGCTCTGGGGACCCTGCCACTGCACCCACTCAAGAGCTCGGTGGCATCACGCTAGTCTGACCTACCTGTGAAAACAGCATGGTTATCAGAAGATCCAGTCAGGTGTGCTGGTGCACGTCTATTGTTCTAGCTGCTCAGGCGGTTAAGCCAGGAGGACTGCGTTTGTCCAGGAATTGAAGTCTAGCCTGGGCAATAGAGAAGGACTTTGTCCCTGCCTCCCTGCACCCCCGAAAAAAATCCATTGTTATGGCGTGGACTAAAGAGAAAGGGAAGATAGGTTGCCGCTCCCTCTGCAGAGGGACCGAAGAGGGGGCTCCAGTTTGTACAGGCGGAGACACGAGAGAGACTGTGTTTGGAAAACAGGGTCTCAGGTAGCCAAGGTTTGTTGCTCGTGGACAGTGCTGGCCTTCAGCTCCTGATGCTTCATTGACCTCCCAAGTGCTGAGATCAGATGTATGCCATCACACATAGGTTTAAGCAGTGTTGGGGATCCAACCCATGGCTTGTGCATGCTAGAACAGCACTCTGGCACCCGAGCTACACCCCAAGTTCAGGAAAGACCCTGAGACAATCATTGTAGACACGAAGGAAGATAGGGGCAGATGGGCTTTCTCAGTAAAACAGGAAGCTCTCTGCCACTAGAGAATGCAGTAGAGGCTGGATAACAGCTTGGAAAATCCCTTCTGTCTCTGAGGGTCTCAGAATGAATATGGATTTCATTTCATCTTTTTTCTTTCTTTCTTTTTTTAAAAAATATTTATTATGTATACAGTGTTCTGCCTGCATGTATGCCTGCAGGCCAGAAGAGGGCATCAGATCTCATTATGGATGGTTGTGAGCCACCATGTGGTTGTTGGGAACTGAACTCAGGACTTCTGGAAGGCAGCCAGTGCTCTTAACCACTGAGCCATCTCTCTAGCCCTTATTTTCTATTTCAACCCCCAGTCTTTCCCTTGTTTTTAGCCTTGACTTCCTACCTATTCTCCCCAAGGGTACAGCTCAAAGGTGAGAAAAATTGTTTTATGCAGGGTCAGTAACCGCTAAGTTAACAGCACTTGGGAGGCAAAGGCGGGCAGATCTCTGAGTTCAAGGCCAGCCTGGTAAATTCCAGGACAACCGGGGTTACACAGAGAAATCTTGTCTTGAAAAACTGAAAACAAACAACAAACGAAAGCAACAGCAAAACAAAACAAAACTCAAAACCAAAAACATTACTAAATTAAAAGTTAAGCTTCAAGCTAGGTGGTGAAAAAAACCAAATAAGCTTATTGGTGGTGGTGCACACCTTTAATCCCAGCACTTGGGAGGCAGAGGCAGGCAGATCTAAATGAGTTTGAGGACAGTCTGATCTACAAAGTGAATTCCAGGATGGACACAACTGTTGCACAGAGAAACCCTATCTCAAAACAAACAGACAACAAACAAACAAGCCAGACATATAGACACATGTCTAAATCACAGCACTTGGGAGGCAGAGGCAGGCCGATCTCTATGAATTTAAGGCCTGCCTGGTCTCCATAACAAGTTCCAGACCAGCAAAGGCTATAGAGTGAGGCCCTGTCTAAACAGAAACAAAACAAACAAAGAAAAAAAACCCAAAAATCAACACCCCCCAATAAAAAACACTGCATGCCTTCATCAGTGGTGTCTATTTGAATCAGCGAAGTGAGGCCATGTGCCTTCTTCAATGGTGTCTGTTTGAATCTGGGAGGTGAGACCACTTGCCTTCTTCACTGATGCTTGAATCTGGGAGGTGAGGCCATGTGCCTTTTTCACTGCTGAAGTTCCTAATGGCTCCTCTTCACTGTCAGCTTGACTATATTTAGAATCACTATGGAAACATCTCCCTGAGAGTGTCTGTGAAGATCTATGAGGCTGGAGGATCCACTCTGAATGTGGGTGGTATTATCCCACAAGCTAGGGGCTGAGACTGAATGAAAAAGACAAAACACCTGAGCACCGAGCCCCATGCTTGCTGCTTCCTGACTGTGGACACAATGTGACCAGCCCTGTGCTTCCTGACTGCTGACACAATGTGACCAGCCCTGTGCATCCTGACTGCCAACACAATGTGACCAGCCTTGTGCTTCCTGCTCCCATGACTTCCTTTCTCTGACAGACTGTACCTTCAAATTGTGAGACAAGAGAAACCTCTTTTTTTAAGTTGTTTAATATATATATATATATATATATATATATATATATGAGTGTGTATGTGTGTGTACCATAGTGCACATGTGGAGGTCAGAGGACAGCTTCTAGGAGTCTGTTCTCTCCTTCTAGAGGTCAAAATCCATTTGTCACTGTACGCCTTTATCTGTTGAGCCATCATACTGTCCCAACAAGTCGTGGTTTGTTAATTTTTTTGTTGGTTTTTTAAGACAGGGTTTCTCTGTGTAGCCCTGGCTATCATTGAACTCACTCTATAGTCCAGGCTGGCTGAAAACTCAGAGATCTGCCAGCCCTGCTTCCTGAGTCCTGGGATTAAAGGTGTGTGCTACCACAGCCCGGCTCAACACGTTGTTTTTTTGAGGGAAGTAATCCAAAATTCTTATAATTATTTGCTTTGTAATCAAACATCCTCTCAAAAATGTACTCCCTTTAACAGGTCAGCTGGAAGAGTAGAGGATGTATTGTTTCCCAAAGACATCACCCTAGAAAGCTTCCCACAACATATTGAGGTTTTATAAAGTGCATGGGGCAGAAGACACATGGTACAATGTCACTGGAGTGAAGCGATGCATCTGGGTGTAGGTGAGGTGGGTAAGTGTGTGAGCAGCCAGGTTGAACTAGTTTTTTCTCTCCCCAAGTCTCCAGCACAGACGAGTCAAAACAGAATCTCACTATGCAGCGCCCGAGGGAGCATCACTGGCAATGGCAGGGGTGGGTGAGCTGCCCCATTGTCCTGGAGAAGGAAGCAACAAACCCATTGTGCTGCTTGCCAAGGAAGACTGGTTGGGGACATGAAGGGAACAATGTGTAGCATAGTTCTCCCCAAACTTTGTGACAGCCTGGCATGGGGCTGACAGGAAACAGGAATGGATTGCATTAAGAGGCCCTGGTTAGTTTGCATGGGGCCTTTTCCTGGTCTGGTGGGAACATTGGCTGTCATCCCTGTGGCCCCTCTGGGAGTCCTGAACTTGACCCACAACTCAGGCAGTAACTTGCTGAGATTGGCCTAGCTTGGTCCTTCATATCTTTCCACCACAGTGAATAGACTTAGAGGACCAAAGGGGCTGCCACTGCCCACCAAGACCTGGCATAACTGGGGTACTGTGTGTAAGTAGGGGGTGGTAAGAACACTGGAAAGGACAGAAGGGTTGCGTGTCAGACTTATTGCTATTACCAGCATGGGGCAGGTGCTTGATCATTTGAAACTGGGGACAACCCTGACTGTACACCAAAGAGTGCAAAAGAACACATCACAGGGGCGGGAGAGCTATCTCAGTGGTTAAGAGCATTGGCTGCACTTCCAGAGGACGTGGGTTCAATTCCCAGCACCCACACGACAGCTCACAATCATCTATAACTCCAGTCCCAAAGCATCTGATGCCTTCTTCTGGCCCTGAGGGGACTTCATGCATGTGGTGCACAGACATGCATTCAAGCGTGTGAATGTGCACACACACAGCATAAATAAACATTAAGAACACCTCAGTTATACAGGTGAGTGTGCATGTGGTTAAGTGTGTACCAAAACGTTCAAGTTGGATAACAATAGCATTGTCCTGTCAGGTCAAGGCCATTCTTGCCATCAGGGTGTCATGATTACTCTTCTGACTCCACTTGGCTAGACTAAGTGATGCCTGCACAGCCAGTAAAACACTATCTCTAGTGTGTCATAGTGTGTTATTTCTATCAGGAACCAAGGAAAGGAAGCTTAATTTTGCTAGAGCGGCTGGGCATCTTCTAATCCAATGAGATATAAATAAAATGGAAAGGAGAAAGGGTGAGTCTACCCCCACCCCTTCCTCAGCCGAGATCCATCTCCTGCCCTCAGACCCTGGAGTTCCCAGTTCTGTCCTGTGGCCTTGCAGAATGAAATCCAGCAGCTCATTGGCTTCTCTAGCCTTTGACTATGACATCAGCAGCTCTCCTGGCCTTTGGCTTCCAAGTGTGTGGGGTGGTGGTCAATGCCTGTGTGTACACGTGTATATAGGATGTCCAAAATCAGAGGGGTGGCCAAGGTGGCTTCCTTCTAGGCTAGAAGGAAGGTGGGCCGCACTCCTGCTTAGTTTCCAAGGAGTAAGCAATCTTTGGAATTCCTCGACTTGGAGACGCACCCCTCCCATTTCTCCTCCACGTTCACATGGCCCCATTTCCGTGTCTGTCTCGAAAGCCAGCTGTCTCACTGGATGCTTATGTGAGTCCATCCTAGTCACACCTGAAAAGCCCCGGTTCCAAATAAAGTCCCTGCCTTAGTTCTCTTTGATTTTGCTCATAGTCAAAGCATATTCCATCATGGTGAGAACTTCAAGGTAGAAGGAGTCTGGGCCAAATTCTGTGGCGGGGAGGATTAAGGATTTTAATATATTAATTTGAGAAAAGCACACAATTCAACCCTGGATATGAGCGAGGAGACATGGCTACATACTTGACCATGTGTTGGTGCTTCAAATAGCTTCAGCACAGTGACCTCCTCCGGAGCTCAGGAATCTGGGCGAGGTAGTTTTCAGTTGCGATTCTTGTTTGAGCAGGTTAGAAAGGATACTACAAAGACTCTTAAACCTGAATCAGAGACCATCTACCTACCATGCCACCCATCCATCCCATCGTTCTACAGTAGCAAGTTTCACATCATTGAGCACATGAGTCTGTGGCCACAGAAATTTCCCGTTCGCAGAAACCAAAAGAGGTAGAGGGTTAAAGCCCTGTGATTGACAGGTGACTGTCACCTCTAATCGGATCAACCTGTTGTTTCCTTAGAACTGAAACATTCCCTGTGGGGAGAGAGAAGAAAGGGAGGGAGGGGAGAGAGAGGAAGGGGAGACTCAGAGACAGACACGAAGTAACAGTAATGTGTCTGGGTAAGTGGATGGGGGTAGGGGGGGCAAATGGAAGGATTTAGAAGATTCTCCAGGACCCTGGCCCAGCTTTTTAGGAGGAGTAAGCCGCTGTCAGGGAAGGGGACTCTAGATTGGCCGCATTGCAGAGGGCTCTCTCAGACCTGTGCAGCTGCCTGCAAGTTGTTCCAGGGTTGCAGCTTTTGGGAGTCATTGTCCACCTTGCACTGAGCTTTTCAGTGATGCAGCTGCTTTTACTCATCCCTGCTCCTGTAAGCAACCCCTCAGCCATACTTTTGTTAGTATTAGTAGCCCCAATAAAAATGCACTGGTCTAACAAGACGGACTTTGGTACTTTGGTGCAATCATTACTTTGGTCAGTCATGGGTTCCCTTTCTGGGAGGTGCGTGTGTGCGTGTGTGTGTGTGTGTGTGTGTCTGTGTGTGTCTGTGTGTGTATTACTTCTCTGCAGGAACAGTCTCTTCCACAACACTACAGGTGGAAAGCTGCATCATACACGATTCACTCAAGACACTGTGGTGCTCAGAGCTCTCACACACTCTAGACCAGGCTCTCATTCCACATGCTGAGAACTAACTTTGTAAGTTCTTTCCACGAGGCTATCATAGCCGATTTTGTTGTTCTGTTATAATTTAATATTTTAAAGATTTATTGACTTTATGTGAATGAATGTTTTGTCTGTATATATGTATGTGTGCAGTACCCACAGAGGGCAGAAGAGGCCATCAGATGCCCTGGAGTTGGAGTTACAGGTGTTTGTGAGCTGTCATATAGAAACCAAACCCAGGTCCCCTGCAGAAGCATCAAGTGCTCTTAACTATGGAGCCAAACGGGAGTGGGAGCTGGAGCCGGAGGTCTCTCCAGCCCCACATTATTGTTATGTTTATCTTAGGATTACTTCCAGAGCAATTGTCTTCTCTCAGCCATAATGTTCCCTGCCACCAGCACTTTCCTTGTGTCTTGGGAGCTGAGTGCAAATGCAGCCCCACGCTCTCCTTCATTGCTTTATAAATGGCCAAGGAGGGATCTGAACCAGGGAGCCTCACTTTCCATCTGTTTGGCCATTGCCTTGCTCTGGGTGACTGGGATCCATGACACCCAATCTGTGACAAAGGCCCATAGTTTCTGCTCAACTGGCAGAGTGTGAGCAGGGCACCGAGGGGGGTGTAGAGGGACCTTTCTGCCCTGGATCTGCTCTCTTGCATCGAGTTTGCCTGCTGAGGGCTGCAGGTAGGGTGGCTGCTTTCTTTGCTCAAACAAAAATGCCTGAGTATCTCTTGTGCACAGCACTGCACTGTATACCATGATGGCAAGACAGGGAAGTCGCCCGTTTCTGTTACCTGGTATTTACCAAGATCCCCTTTTGGAGAAGAATGAAAACTCCTTTCTTCTGGGTTTCTAAACAAGAGGGTCACCATTGGCCCTTGTGACTGAAGTCTTTGGGTAGATTCACTTTTAGATGTGTCTGGACCTAGGGACATCTGTCTTGTTTTCTGAGAATGAATTCTGGGTAAAGAAAGAGGGAAGGGTTGGGGGAGAGCAATGTCACTGGCAGATGCAGACAGGAGCAACCACACTGCAGAGAAGCCAGCACTATGTGACATGATGAAGCATGGAAGATTCCAGAATGGGGTGCAGTTAACACACTCATGCATTTGTCCATGCCTTTATTGGGGCTGAGATACTAACTCGGGTCTGGACCTCATGATGGACAGGTTAAGTGTTTCAAAGATAAAGAGGAAGTGCTTGCTGTTAGGGATTCTCGCTGTGTCTTGGAGAAGACAGGCCAGCACACACCCGGTTACTAATCAAGCTTCCCTTGTCTCAGTGATGCACAGCAACTGAGCTCAGTCTAGGAAACTTCTTGGAAACAGTTTACAAGGACTCAGAACAGGGCAAGAAAGGCTTTTTAAAAAAGCACTAACCTGCACCGTGTGTGTGTGTGTGTGTGTGTGTGTGCGTGTGTGTGTGTGTGTGTGTGCACTTTCAGTATGTGTACTTTCAGTACTGGAGAGGATGAGGCAAAAAGGATCATGAGTTCCAGGCCAGCCTGGAGACACTGCCAATAAACAACAAACAAACGATAAACAAAATACTGGCTGGGAATGCTGGCAGGGGGCTTGCCTAGTGGGTGGAAGGTTCTCCTTCCACCTTCATGTGGGTCCTGGGTATTGAACTCAGGTTGTTGAACTCTTCTGGAGTTACAAGCAGCTGAGAGCCATCAGACAAGGGTGCTAGAGACCAAACTCAGATCCTCTGCAAGAGCAGCAAGCACTTCTAACCACTGGGCCGTCTCTCCACTCCACGTTTACACAATTTATAAAGTGCTATTATGTTAATAGATTAACACAAATTAAAAGGTAGAATTTAGACTAGAACTAAAAACAGAGACCCCTTATATTTTCCCCAAAGGTAGAATGACACGCACTTTGGAAAAAAAGCTACCTTAGTTTTAGGCATGTGTGGAATGTTTCTGTCTGAGGGGTTCTGGAGTGTCTGTGTGTGTGTGCTTGTGTGTGCTAACTCAGGCATGGAGGTGCTGTGGGGTTTGGGAGGTGTGAGGCATGGCAAGGATTGGTAGGGTCTCTGAGACCTGAGGGCGTAGACTGAGCAGCATGGTCCTGAATGAGGAGGGTCGTGACAATACAGTAGATGGGCTGGGCCCTCCGAATCTCAGCATGGAGGGGCTGGTGGTTCTGGCAAGTTCTGTGCCCCAGCTTAGCTGCAGAGGAGCAGGATGCTATTCACCTTCATAATAACACCACCCCCCTCCAATCAGTATCTGCTCCCTGTCTCTGCAGATAAGAAGTGTGACCATGGTGATGGATGGAGGTGGTACCATGGCAGCGGTAACAAGGTGATCATTCTACCTGCTTACTGTAGGTCAACCGTCACATTTGTCTCCAGGTGCCAGAGGGTTATGTTAATAGATGGGGTTGGGGGGAAGGGTTTCCAACTGAGAGCAACCTGACTGGTGAGACAAAGAAAATTAACATCCCACCTTGCCTGGCTTGCCCATAGGCTGTGCTTGCCCTACCCTCTGCCATGGTGCAGGGCCTCCCCTCCCTCCAGACATCCCCACCCTGCCCAGTCTTTCCATCTGACACTCTCAGACTGCCTTTAGGACTGCTACTGACTCCAAGTCTTCCTTCATAAACCACTCAGGACTGTAAAACAAATCCTATAATTAGAAACCAGGTTTGCTAAACCAACTGAAAAATGTTACGTGGTCCTCCGTTCACTGGACCTGCAGCTGGTGTCCCATGACCCAGAGGAGCTGTGACCTTGGGCTTCCAAGAAGCCTTAATAAGGTAATGTTTATAAGGCTCTCGGGTTTATAACTCTGCTGGAGGAGAGCCCTGTGAACAGTGGACTTGCCATGATTCCAAGGCGGTCCCTTCCCACTCTATCTTGATAGTGGAGCATATTGCCCCCTTAGGTGGTACGTGGAAAGTCCCAAGCTTGGAGTAAAGGAAGTGGGCTCTGATCCTAACGGTGACTCTAATCCTGTGTGACACTGAATCAGTCTTTGGTCCTCTTCGGACTTCTGTTTGTCCATCCTTGAAAAAAAAAAAGAGCCAATGGGTGTTGCTTTCAAAGCCTTTTCCAACTCCAACAAAGGCTAGTTGATTTCTGTGCTTACCATGGTTTCATCTCAAGCAAGGATTCTTTCTCGAATTCCATTTTCCTTCTCTTGACAACCGAAGAACTTGGTAGTGAACTTGAGCTGCATGCCGCTGGTAGGGGGTTGGAAAGACACACGGGCACACCTTTCTCTGCCTCAGTATTCAGTCCCCGATCTCCCTCCAGTGAGAGGAAATGAGAAACAAAACAAAGGAACAAAAACGGGACAGGCACTGAGAGGAGACACCTGACGGGGGGGGAAGTGGGACAACACGGAGAATGGGGAGAGCCAGGGTCGCTCTGTGGAGAAACGGTCACACCGTTAAACTAGCGTAGCACCAGTCATGAGAGCTGACAGAAAGCTATAGGAACCAGGCTCTTGTATGGATAACTTAACCTCCATCCTACTAGCTCAACTGCCAGCAAAAAAGCGGGATGGGTACCTCCTCCTCATCCTCATTTTTGAGATGAGAAACTAGCAGAGACAAAAGAGAGGGCTGGGGGTGAACCTCAGTGGTAGAGCATTTGCCTCTCATATGCTAGGCCCTGGGTATGATTCCCTTCACTGCACTGAAAAAGAGAAAGAAAAATAGATGAATTTTTGCCCCAATGAAGTGTGTGGTTGGAATAGACATTCCAAAATATCCTTGGTCTCTGTAGACGAGCCGTCTACAAATCTCAAAGCCTGCTGTGATGTTTATGGTCACAAGTGTGAGGGGAAGTTTTCATCTCTGCATCTCTGGATGGTTCTGATGGAAGGGCTCTGTGACCTGTATGGATCACGTAGCATGGGTGATGAGGGTGCCTTGGCTGCACCAACCCTTTCAGATCCGGCGGGCTGCTAGTTGCTGCAGCACAACCTCACTTATCCTGACTGTGACTGCTTAGCACGGACAGAGGTATCAGCTTTGCTCTGTGCATTCTCAGTCAATGTATGGGCAGCAGAAAGAAGGTTCAGACACAGAAGACCGAAAGACCCTTGATAGGAGTGCCAGAAAAATGGCCTTTGTTGGTCCCGTGGCACTTGAGAACTGAAGAGGGAATCTGCAATGTCCTTAGGAAGACACTGATTCCAGAGTGCCCAGCTAGACCTAGCTTGGGGACCGGGATAATGGGGTGAAAGCAAAGGAATGCTAGAATGGAAGAGAAAGTCCTCCGGACATAGCCATGTGTAACAGGCAAGCCGTGTGGTCACCAGGAGAGCACACTGGGAAGACAGAGCCCAGTCAGCCTGACCTCTGACTCAGTGTTCTGGTGCTCGGGCATGAAACCCTCTGACAGGTAAATCCTCTGCCGTGGTGATGTGAACAGAGTACAGGCAGCTGTGAACAGAGTTTGAAATCATTCGTCTGGCCTTTGGCCCTTGGGGGAGGCCATCTGATGATCGGTCACACGCCTCTGACCTTAGCCGGCCTGGTGTCCCTTACCTCTCTCTAAAGCAGGGCAAAGATTAAGGAAGCTGTAGGCCCAGCTTTCATGCCAACCTCTGTCTCTCTTTCCCTCACTGTACGGCCATGGGCAGGTCGCGTCTCTTACCTGGGACTCTTTCTTCTTCTGTTAAATATTTATAGTGATTTCACTTCCTGTGCTGAGGAAATGAAGTCACGGGAATGACTGCTTTTAAAGTGGAGGGGGCTGCCTGCCCACGAGGAGTATCACCCCCCACCCCTCAGGCAGTGGTCATCTTCCTCTGTCTACAACCTGGGCAGGGGACATCTTGCGGGTTCCAGAGCCATGGGCTGGGAAGCTCCTTCCAACAATAGAGCAACGGTGGACTTCTTTCCTGGAAGGCAGGCTCCAGAAATGGCCAGCATCACACAGGCTGGCTTTTCTTCCCTCCTGCTATCTAGAGAACTGACCTCCCGTGGAAACTGGGTGAGACTTCACATTCTGGGGACAGCACTTTTCTCCACATGAGCTGAGTCCAGGGTCCCAGGCTTCTCAGAAGATGAACCACCAGTTCAAGGAATGTGGGAGATACAGAAGGCTGAGCAGGAGTGTTCAGCCAGAGCTCTTCCAAGATGCGTTGCTGCCCCTGAAGCAGGGGTATTGTCATATCTGCCACTGTCTGCTGAAGCACAAGTCTAGGAGCTAGTGGAAGTATTCCATGATGACCCCCAGTGCCTAGGAGCATTGTTGAGTTGAGCACACTGCAGTTGCTTAATATGCATTTGCTTAGTGAAGTGGGTAGACCACCCCTTGGGAACGCTCCAAAGCTCTTCACTGCCCGCAGGCTGAAGCCTCAAAAGGACATTGCTCACTAACTGGAGATTACATTTAACCATCACTGTTTCCTCTAGACTACACAGATCACACAGCCAGGGAGACTGGGTTGCGAGTCATAACACTAAACACCTATGAATTCTCTGGAGGTCAGGAGGATGGGGCAGGAGCCTTGGCAATGGGTAAGAGACTGTGTTCAGAGTTGTCTCTTTTCCCTGTGGTGGATTGTGAGCTGCCCTTGGGGAGAATGTGAGCAAATCTGCATGGTCATTCTGGCCCCAGGCTCTCCAGGGCAGGAGAATGAAATACACCCACTGCCTGGAAGCAGAGCTCCCTGATGGCACTCCAGGACCGCAGCAAGGCACTGAGACACTACCCTCAAGGCCATACGCCCCCAGATCCCCACCACAGAGCCACCTCTACTGAAACAGCTCAGTACCAATCTCCCCAGTTAGGGCCTACTATTAAATCTGACCTGCTGAAGGCACAGCTCTCCACTCTAGCCCATGTCACTCCAAGACTCCTTGTTGTAAGCCAGCAAGATGCTGGTTGCCCCATCTCATCCCCTGTGCCTACAGCCTGGCTAGTTCCCTTTTCCCGGGCTTGGAATGTGAGGATGTTCTCGTTTTTTTTTTTTTGTTTTTTGTTTTTTTGTTTTTTTTTTCTGGGTAGTGGGATCTCCCACTCCAAAGAGACACAACAGACCCACCCAGGGATGGGGGAGGTTGAGTGGGTTGAGTGGTGACTTTGGGCGTCAGAGTCCTGGAGGCTCTAGCAGATTATAAACATCCCCTGGGTCTGAGGTGCGGATGTGCAGGTGAACCGGCAGCCTGGTGCCTGGACTATGCATGCAGGCTGTTTATATCCTGCTCCTTCCTGCCCCAGGCCTGAGCAAGTGCAGGCAGGAGGGCCATGTTTATTAGGTCCCAGGGCCTGTACAGATGATCAGGACTTTTCCATGCTGGGAGCTTCTAAAATCTGAGGAGGCTGATCCCCTACCTGTCTTACACAGTGTCCCCAGCCAGGCTTCTTGCCTCTGCTGAAACACATGGGGTGCCCATTCTTCCCTGGGGTTACTTCTATTTTGAGGTCTCTCTGGGAACTACAAGGTTTTAGAACTGAACTGACTAGAATTATGCCGTGCTACGTGATCGGACAGAGCTAAGAACAAAATGTGTGCAAACAAAAAGTAGCTAGGCCATTCATGGCGCACTGATGGGCATATCGCACAGATGACCTCATTTTCATTATTCTCTCCCCTTTGATGGAGGCTGGGGGGGCCAGCCCCAGGTGACCCCAATAGCCCAGCTGCTGCGTGCCTTGGGCTGGGGTCCTTTACTTTGGTTCAAAGTCTAGGATTTAAATAATAGTCTTCATGAAAATCAAAGAGCAAGAATAGACCCATGAAAATGCACAATGAACAAATTTACTACGAGAACAGCCCAAAGAGGCCAAATACGAAGTGCCTGTTACATCAAAGATGGAATGTGTATCCTGAGAGAAGAATGTCTCTGGAAGGCAGGGAGGTCACCAGCAAAGACCCTACACAGGAAGAGCTGGCAAGGTGTCCCTGCCTGTGGGGGATGTCTTTGGGTGGCGAGCGCTAGGACACAAAGCAGAACACACAGTCAATCTGCAGCCTAGAAGCAAGGCCTTGGTATTTTCAGTGCTGGACACTAGCCAACGGGAGTCTCGGAGTTGGTCATCCGAGAACAGACTCCAGCTCCTACTTGCTTGACATCCGCCCTTCGGGGTGCAGATGCTAGTGACTGGCCTGGGCCCAGGGTCCCGCTGATGTGGCTATCCCTCTACATGGCTCATTCACCCAGCCTTTCCCTTTTTTGAAAACTGGGAGCTGGCTGGTTAGGGCTATTCCCACCAACAATGTTCCTGTCTCTGGAGCTTAAAATAGACCCTCTTGGCTGGGACTCTGGAGTGAGCAGTGAGGCAGGCATTTGTGCAAATAAGGGCTTGGGAGAAGGATTCCTACCCAGGAGGGAGGGGACAACAGCCTGGCAGAGGAGGCAGGACCTCCTGGAGGGATGCGCTTTGGGGGCTCTTGCCAGTAAAAGAGCCTGTAGCCTCTTCCTGCCTAACTAGACCCCCTTGATTGGGCTCTGGGGCCACATTCCTCAGCCTCCTGGCCTGGTTGAGGTTCTGGAGTGTGCACATTGAAGCGAGAAACCTCTGTATTGTCCCACTGGCTCTTGCCTCATCCCCACCCAATAATGCCGGATTTCTACTTAGGAATACTCCAAAGGCACACTTGGAAGCCCAAGTTAAAGCTCATCTTAATAAGAGCAATTCCAATTTCTGCTATCACTAGTTGGACACTCGCCTTTGCCAGGCATGGCACAAAAGCACCGTAGGATGCATTCTTTTTCCATCCTTACAGAAACCCATTGAAAACTCACTTTTTTGAGACAGGGTCTCTGGTAGCTTAGGCTGGCCTCAAATTTATAATGTAGGTGAGGATGGCCTTAAAGTTCTAATCCTGCCTCTGCCTTCTGGATGCTGGGATTACAGGCACGAGCCAACACACCTGGTTTGTTCAGTGCCAGAGATTGGACCCAGGACTTCGTGCCAACTGGGCAAGCATTCCTACAACCTGAGCTACATGTCTGGTCCCAAATTATCATCTCTATTTTACAGAAGAAACAAAGGGTCAGATAAACCAGCTCTTTCCCCAAAGTCACACAGCTATGACGAGGAAGACAGGATCAAGACTAAAATCCACCAACCTGTGGAGTCTTCACTACCCTGGAGGATATCCCTGCTCCTCTGGGTCCCTAGAGCTCCCATCTTTCATCCTGGGATCCAGCATCGCTATCCTGTGTTACAACTGGTTTTATTGAGTGTATCACATTCTTAGCAGGTGCTTTCTATGTGCCAGAAACGTTATAACTAAACCGCCCCTGGGCTGGGGTGCTTTCACGTCTTGCAAGAACTGTATGTAGTTCCTTTCCTGAGCTCCTCACCTTGCCCCATCTGGGTTGTTTGAGAACGCTGGGTGAGGCTGAGGTGTTACAGATCCCCTTTGATGGGCAGTACTCCCCTTCAGGGGCAGGGTCTTCTACCTGCCCTGCAGCAGGAGATGTAGCAGTAAAATGAACTTGTTTTGTGTCTTCTGTGACTTTGGGCAAATAGTTAAGTAGACATCCTAAGCCTCAGTTTCCCCAAGTCTCGATAGAGAGTAAAGTATGTCTGCACTACAGGTGTGTTGGGATTGTCCCATGAACCAACATACTTGGAGGAGTTAGCACCTGCCCGACACCCAGGAGGTGGGTATCAATCAGTAATTGACGCCCTCCTCCTACTCATGTATGTATGTATGTGCACATGTGTGAGGGTCCATACGGAGGAGGCCAGACAACAAACTCAGAGGCCATCCCTCAGGAGCCATTCATCTTGTGTCTTTGAGCCAGGCTCTCTCATTGGCTAAGGGCTTTCCCAGTAGGCTAGGCTGGGTGGCCAGCAAGCTCTAGGGATCTGCCGGTTTCTGCCTCCCCAACACTGGGATTAGAGTGCGCAGTGAACACCAACACTCCTGTCTTCTCCACTTAGCTTCTGGGGATTGAACTAAAGCCCTGATGCCTATGTGGCAAGCATTTTATCAACTAAACTATTGCCCCAGGCTTGCAGTTACTATTTGCTGAGACTATGGTACCATGTTTCAGATACTAAAGTCCTAGTATATAGTAGATGCTCAAAGAAAGGAAGCAGGTACTCTGGGATCAGCAGATAGAAACTTTCAGTCACAGACGGGCAGTGGTGGCACACGTCTTTAATCCCAGCACTCGGGGACAGAGGCAGGCTGATCTCTGTGAGTTTGAGGCCAGCCTGGTCTACAGAGCACGTTCCAGGACAGCCACAGTTACACAGAGAAAGCCTATCTTTAACTCCACCCCCCACTCCCAAAAGAAAAAATGAAAGAAACTCTCAGTCATTGCCCTCCACAGATTGGCTGGCCATGCCTGCTCTGATGTGGAAGACACCTTTAACACTGCTCCTCAACAGCACTGTTACTGGGAAGCCAGGGGCAGGCACAGGCCTTGCCCACAGCTTCAGCGTCTACTCTGGGAGGAACGGGCTGCGGCTGCTCTTCAAGGCTGTCTGGCTTTCTGTTGGCGCCATCTAGTGGTGAGTACAGTGAGGCTCCCGGCAGGTCTGCAGTAGAGGTGCCAGGGATCACCGCATCGCTGCCGCTGCTGGCTGCCCATCCGTGCATCTTCACAGGTGCTTCCAACCCTTATTCGTAAAGACCCAAGGACTCCATCCTCATACACGAGGCAGATGGAGACCTGAATTCCTGGTTTCTTCACTTTCCTTTCTGGTCTTGCACCAAACCCTGAGACTGGGCTCCACAGGTCTTCACTCTGGACACTACAGGACAATCAATGACTCTACCGTGGTTTCTCAAGGCCAAAGCTGTAGGAAGCGGCGCCATTCTGGTTCAAGACAGCCCAGGAATGGGGAAACTGGTACTCTGCTGTCCCTGGGGCCCATTGTAAGCAATCTGAGTTCTCAGAAGTGCTGACCTAGCTTCTCCGTCCACTACAGACTAGCAAGGAGCCTCAGCCTAGCCCAAGGCTGTTAGTATAAGCATTGAGGGAGGATCAGTGGATAGAACCAGGGGGATAGTTCTGCTTCCAGATCCAGTACAAATACTGTGTGAGCCTGGGAAGGCCCATCCTCTCTGAACTTTAGTGCTGGGTGGGGCATGGGCTACGTGAGAAGCAAGGATCTCTGTAGCTTCCAGACTGGCTTGTATTAAAATACTCCTGGGTTTCCTACGCCAAGATCTCTGGACTAAAACACTGGAATGAATTGACACCCATCTTCTCTTCTTGGTATGTTCTGAGACTAGGTCTCTTGTATTCCAAACTGGCCTTGAATATGATGTGTGGCTGAAGAGGTCCCTGAACCCCTGGTCCTTTTGCTTCCACTTCGCAAGTGATGCCACCACAGTATGCACTACTAGACTCTGTTATTTGGGAATTTCTATTAGCACACCATGTAGTTGGGTCCCGGGCAGCTGCATTTCGTCCTTAGGGATCAGAAGGAAGGGTCCATGTACTAGCAAGTAACAGGATGGATATTTCTGGGGTTCTGAAGGGTAGAGGAACCTCCATATTCTAGTACGTATTTTTCAATTTCCTCACCTTATTGTGGGCCCCTCTATAGCTGTAGAAGAAAGCGAAGAACTAGCTAGGTTGCCTCCATTCGCCCCTCAGCCAGATCCTTTCATTTATTCAAAGAGGGGCTGGGACATCCAGGGCTGGGGGTGGGGGCTTGCTGCCCAAGGAGGTATTTTACAGAGTCTCCAGCCCTCTGCAATTTCCAAGGACAGCTCAGAGCCCTGTCTAGTATTTGACCAAATATGGTGGTATCTCTCAAGGAGCTCACGCCCCAGCCAGCTCCTCAGTTATGCTGTGGAAACCTGCCCTGCACAGATTAATCTTGTGACATTCAGGAGCCTCTCTCCATGCCCTCCTCCTCTCCCTAGTTCTTGTAAATAGCCAAGACTGGCCCTCAGCAAGACAAGACAGGGGAGCTCGCCCACCACTTCCTCCTCTGCTGCCCCCACCCCTGTGCACCCCCCAGGGAGTGTATTTACTGATCACTCACTTTCAGTTGACCGTTCACTTAAGGTGAGTGGCCTTAGCCACAGAGGGTTGGCCGTCAGTTTACCGTTTGGGGCCCCATGGACCCTGGGTCACCTGAATGAAGCTGGAACCCACTTTAGGAAGGCTGCAGGCAGTGTCTCAGCCAGTAGGGTTGGTTTGAAGGGTACAAGGGAAAGGTGCAAAAGACCCATGAGCCCTGATACTAAGACAGCTGCTGTTTATAATAAGAAATGTAATAATTTTAATCATTACAGCATCATTTTATAATAAACAGTAAAGTGTTTATTGAGCGCTTACTCTGTGCCAAGCATTGTCAGCTATGACATGGCCTACTTCTTTATTCTTTGTAGCAGCCTCGAGAGATATGGAAACAGACGTAGACAGTAAGTGGGAGTCAGCAGGGGCTGCTACTCCTGGGATGTGACTCTCATTATAGAGAGAATGGAACGAGGCTGAGAGAGGACAGTCATAAGCAGTTGTCAGACAGGGGATAGGCCCCGAAAGGGGAGATCTCTCATGCAAGATGGCAAACGTTACTCCATGAAGTTTTCCGGTATCTGCACCTTGGCCTGGGTGGAGCACGCAGACTCAGAGACCTGTTCACGGAGGGCTGGAACTGCGCAGAAAATATCCCAACACAAACAGTGTAGGGTGGCGTGTTCAGTTCTGGATCAGAACCAGGCCCAAATCCCAGCTCTGACACTGCTAATTCACTGTGGAATACCGGGCCAATTCCCTTCTTGCTCGGGCCTCAGTTTCCCTGCCTGTAACTAGAAATGAGCTCGCTCACCTGAGGCTGGTTGGAGTACCTGAGGCAGTTTCCTTGGGAGATAGTACTGTCTGGCTCTGGACCAAGACAGTCTCAGTACATTTTCTCTTCTGACCAACCAGCAGCCCATCCCTCCTCCCCCCCATTCCCCCTGGCCATCCCCAAAGCAAACGAAGCTGATTGTCTTAACTGGCGCTGTGGGTGCTGGCTGGTCAGTCAGCCGCAGGCCACAGGCGGAGGTGCCATCAGCCAGGGCCCCACCAGACACACAGGACATTGTCCTTCGGTCAACAGCCCCTGGGCACCTCAGGGCCTGGCTCCTGGCCTACCCCCACACCCCTCACCGCCTGCCACTGTGCTAAGGCCCAGCCAGCTGGGGGCCCAAGGCTCCCAGCTGACAGTGAGCCCACCCACCCACACCCCCCAGCAGCCCCCCGTGGAGCTATAATTGCCTCAGTCCATCCTGTTGCTGCTATTCTCTCTCTGCGGCATCTGGGGTTCCTGGCCGGTGGCAGCTGCAGGCCTGCTGCCTGGCTTGGTGGGATGGACTGGCCACACAGCCTGGTACGTGGTGCTCCCTTCTCTGTAGCTGTTCTTTCCCCATTGATTAATGGCTGCCTGTGTTTGGCTTGGAATCTGCAGGGACCAGCTCTGTCCTCTCCTTCAGGACCAGAGAGAAACAGAGCCTGGTCTCAGCCTGCAGTCATGGCCTAAGGCTTGGGCTACAGCTCTGGGCACAGCCTGGTCACACTGAACTCTTTCAGGAGGAAGTGTCCCGGGTGATCTGGGAAGACTCGGGCACTAGAGCTTTTCCAGACATGGCTTCTGGGATCTGGGCAGCGTGCATGATCTTGGGCAAATCCTTCTGTCTTTGTTTCCCATCTGGAAACTGAGGGAGGGGATGTTGAATTTGATCTGTTTCCCCTGCAAGGTGAGTTGAGGAACGTGCGGGCAGTTCAGCTGAGATGGCCTTCAGTGAAGGAACTATTTCTGCTGCAGAACATAGGACCAAAGGAAAGAATTTAGCACCCTGATTCACTGCTGTGGCTTTTATGCCAGCAAGTGGCTTTGCCAAGAGGGGCTAGGCTGGGACTTGTTTCTAAGGGTCAAGCTTGCTGGGTAGCCTGGATGATAAACCAGGCCTGTCCCCCTCCTGCCCCCTCAACCCCTGTGGGCCAAGATGCAGGGAAGGCACAGAGTCTGGTGACTCAGAAATGGAATGAGAAACAGTGAGCTGGAATAGGGTGAGGTAGGTTGTCTGGTGCTGAGGTGGAGGGGGTGGTGCGTGCGTGTGTGTGTGTGTGTGTGTGTGTGTGTGTGTGTGTGTGTGTGNTGTGTGTGTGTGAGAGAGAGAGAGAGAGAGAGAGAGAGAGAGAGAGAGAGATCTGGAAATGAAGTCTTACAGGAACCACGCGCCAGCTCTGCCAGCTCCATGCAGTGTTCCTTCTCGCCCACCCTATTTCAACTCATTTCCTCTCAGCAAAGCCTATAAGCGGCTCAACCCCCCTCTCCCTTGTCCACATCCCTGGAAGACTTTAGGCTGCTTCTGCTCACGAATCCTCCTTCGTATTCCATTGATGAGTCTCCAGAGAAGTTGGGCCCAGCCAGCCTGCTGCCCCAAGGGAGAGCCCTGCTCCCCAGCCATGCCTGCCCTTGCCACTCCTGCTACCTTTCTGCTCCACCCCCATAGTTAACAGCACTGAGGTCCCTGAGGTCCTGGGCAGGCACGGTGGTGGAATCCGTTCACTCTGCAGATGCAGGCATGGGATAAGATGCATGGAAGGGACTCTGTCCCTGGGGGGGGGAGCAGCTAAGGAGCTATCAAAGAATCACACGTCCAAGTACAATTGCGGATGTGTTAGGGAGATGTGGGGCGTGGCGACTCCAGGATGTCCAGAAGCAATGCTGAGGCAGTGACCTAGAGCCCACAGCTGGGCAAGGTTTTCAGAAGGTGGAAGGAAAAGGCAGGATTTGGTGGGCAGGGTGCAAACTCCCTCCCACAGCAAGGAACATGGTGAGCACCAGTGCAGAGGAGGCCAGAAGGGACACAGGAGACCCCCGCCCCCGGAGGGCCTCAGGAAGGACATTAAGGGGGAAGGTGGCAATGTCAGAAATGCTTTTCAATGGCTGCCACTGGCCTTGATGCGGTGAGTTGGTTAGGAGCCAGGCAGGCTTGGGAAAGCCAGTTAGGAGGCAGTGGAGCTGTCTGCAGGTTGAGTAACTAGAGTGGGCAGGGGGATTTTCCAGAGGTAACTGATTTCAAGGATTTCAAGATGCGGGAGTGTCATCAGTGCCCAACACAAGTGTCCATACACAAGGTGGCCAACACAGAGGCCTCTCTCGTCTTTGCCCTAAGCCTTGGCCCAGAGAGACTTGGTTCTGGCCTCTGACCAATAGCCTTCTTTCTCAGCTGCTCCTTCTTGCCATCTCTATCTTCCTGGGGCCAAGCCAGCCCCGAAACACCAAAGGCAAAAGGAAGGGGCAAGGGCGGCCTGGTCCCTTGGCCCCTGGGCCTCACCAGGTGCCACTGGACCTGGTCTCTCGCGTAAAGCCCTACGCTCGAATGGAAGAGTATGAGAGGAACCTTGGAGAGATGGTGGCTCAGCTGAGGAACAGCTCTGAGACAGCCAAGAGGAAATGCGAGGTCAATCTGCAGCTGTGGCTGTCCAACAAGAGAAGCCTGTCTCCTTGGGGATATAGGTAGGTGGGCTGGGCCCAGCAGGCCACCGTTTCCGCTGTTCCACGTGCTGTGTTCAAGACCCGGGATTCAGGCGAATTTTAATCCCTCTTCTGCATCTTTCGGCCAGTTGAATAGCTTTGCTGAGCCTTGGTTTCCCCAGCTGTCAGTGGGAGTAATGGTGGTATGTACTTCACAGATAGACATACACAGTGCTGTCTTTTTATCCTCCGGGTCTCAAATGTAGGGCTTCTAAAGTACTTTGTCCAGCATGGTGGTTCACGCCTGCTGGCTACACTCACACTTCTTTCACATCAGATAGGTTCCTTCTTAAAATCTGCCTCAGAGGGGGCTGGAGAGATGGCTCAGTGGTTAAGAGCATTGCTTGCTCTTCCA
>LOJH01000902.1:39262-50987 GCA_001685095.1 Ellobius talpinus | reverse complement strand
GAGTTCAAGGCCAGCCTGGTCTACAAGAGCTAGTTCCAGAACAGGTTCCAAAGCAACACAGAGAAATCCTGTCTTGAAAAACCAAAAAAAGAAAAAAAAATCAGGCATTGTTTAGTTACTCCCACAAGCTTTGTGCATTGCCCTAGCATATCTTGCAGGCAGAACAGATGGTAGATAAAGTGACTTGCTTGGCACATTTATCTTTCTCTTGTGAGAGTGTGTAGAGTATGTTCCTATACAAAAAGACACTAGAACATAGGGGTGGAGGTTCGATGTAGGCACAAATTGACTCGTTCATGATCAATGAGTTGTATAGGTGTTGTCTTCAGCAATGGGGGCCTTGCTGTCAGTTTGTGGAGAGCAACCTATAGTCTTGTCAACAGCTTGGGTTGTTTGGGGATTCCCTATTGGACCCCTTTGACCAACAACTCAATGAGATGCAACAGAACTTCATTTCATGATAAGAGATGGCCACTTGGGACTCTGTCTTCTCATTATTTTTCATTTTCATTTAGATTTTCTTCATATATATGCATATATTTTTGTAATTAAGTTTCCATTCTTAACTCCTCAAATGCCCCCTTAATTTTAGCTGTCTTTCCATGTATTCTCTCCCACAAGCCCCCTCTCTCCCACTTGATATTTCCCATTCAATCCTCTCCAAACTAATCCTAACTATTTATTCCATTTCTCTATCTTAATGAGATATATCTGTTTCCTCTACTCCCTTATGCTATCCTTATCCTCTGTGCTTTTATGGATTGTAGCTTGATTATCATTGACTTAACAGCCAATATCTACATAATAAGCCAATATATACCATATGTGTCTTTCTGAGTCTGAGATAGATCATGACGATCTTTTTCTGGCTCTACCTATTTGCCTGCAAATTTTAGGATGTCACTTTTTAAAGGGGTGAGTAACACTCCATTGCAGAAATGGACCACTTAGGTTGTTTCTAATCATGAATAGAGCACCAGTGAACACAGTTGAACAACTGTCTCTGTGGTAGGATGAAACATCCTTTGGGGATATACCGAAGTGTCATACAGCTGGGTCTTGTGGTAGGTCAATTCCCAATTTTCTGAGGAATTGTCATATTGATTTCCACAGTGGTTGTGAAAGTTTTTACTCCCACCAGCAGTGGAGGAGGGTTCTCCTTGCTCCACATCATCATCAGCATGGGCTGTCACTTATGTTATTGATCTCAGCCATTCTGAGAGGTATAAGACGGAAACTCAGTTTTGTTTTGATTTGCATTTCCCTGATGGCCAAGGATGATAAGCAGTTCTTTAAGTGCTTCTTAGCCATTTGAGAGTCCTCTTTTGAGAATTGTCTGTTTAGATCTATACCCCATTTTTAACTGGGTTATTTGCTTTCATCATATCTAGTTTCTTGAGTTCTTTATATATATTGGATATTAGCCCTTTATCAGATGTTGAATTGGTGAAAATCTTTTCCCATTCTGTAGGCTATCACTTTGTCTGATTGACAGTGCACTTTGCCTTACAGAAGCTTCTCAGTTTTATGAGGTCCCATTTATTAAATGACCTTAGTGTCTGTGCTAATAGCAAAGACAGAGCAGAGGAAAACAGTGGAAAAGCAGGCTCATAAATTGCCATGGACATCTCTTCTGCACTGAGAGTGTGATTTCAGCCATCTGGGACTTTAGTGGAAGTACCTAGGAGAGTGTAGCAAAACACTCAGAGGGGTCTAAATTTTGCTGGTGCTATCCATGTTACCATACATATTTTGCTTTAAAAAATGGAAGCAACACCATCTCTCATCCTGTACAAATATCAATTAAAAATGTGTCAAAGATGTCAGTTTAAGTCATTATATACAAAAACTATTTAAGGAAAGCATAGAGAAACACTGAAAGATGTAGGCACAGACTAGTGCTTTCTGAAAAAGACTGCAGTAGCTGAAAAAAATAATACTAAGAATTAACAAATGTTATTACATGAAGTTAAAATGCATCTGCACAGGAAAGGAAGCTATCAATGAGTGAATTGAAAGCCTACAGTAGGGGAGAGAATCTTTATATCTGACACAAGTTAATATCTAGAATATACAAAGTAACAAAATCCCAATTACTCAACAAATAAAGTCAATGCCTGTGCTAATGAAATGAACAATTTCTTAAAGATAAAGTACTGATGAACAAGAAGCATATGGAAAATGTGTAACATCCTTAGCTATTCGGGAAGTGCAAATTAAAACTATTTTGAGATTCTATTTTAGCCATAATTAGAGTGGCTATCATTGGAGAAATAAATAACAAATTCTGGTGAGGGAAAAGAGGAATCCTATACACAGTTGGTAGGAATGCATCATGGTGGTTTCTCAGAAAAAAATTGAAACTAGAGCTATCATATGGCCCAGCTATATCACTCCTGGTCTAAAGGACTCCAAGTCAGCACATGACAGAGATACTTGTACATGCATGTTTAATGTAGCACTCTTCACAATAGCCAAGATTCAAAACCACCAGCTTAGGTGTCCATCAGCTGATGAATGGATAGAGGAAATGTAGCATAGACATTCTATGCAAACAGAAGAAAGAAATTATGTCATTTTCTGGTAAATGGGTAAAACTGGGCATTACTACACTAATACAAGCAAATCAGACTCAAAAAGACAAACATTACATATTTTCTCTCATTTATGGGTCTTTGATTTTATATATATACACAAACAACATGTGTATTTGTGCTGAAATCAGAAGTGAGATTTTTTAGCAGGAAGGAAAGAATCTAGTAGGTGAGAGAGAATTTCTAGAGTACAAGATGGCAAGAAGGTCAAAGAATATGCATTTGAATAAAAATACCTTAGTGAAATTTATTGTTATGTACAGTGAGTGCATATTAGTCAAAATGTAAAACTTGAGAGTAAATGCATTACAGAGCTCTTTCTACATGAATTGTAAATATGAATCCCATACTATTGAAAACTTTGTAGTTGATTTGAGACCTGTGCATCTCATATTTCATTAGCAAAACTCAATTGATTCACTTGTCCCAGATCATCAAACAGCACAGCTGCAATATTTTCTTCTTAAGTCACTACACTATAGAATCACTACTATGTTCTTCTTGTTTTGGTTCTTTATCACAGCGGAGATAAATTTGGAAAGTGATTTCAGAGGTTGGGAAGAATGAAACACAAGGACGCCATTACTACTCTGTACAAATAAAGCACAGGTCATTTTCCCACATCATCCAGAGGCTTGATGTTAATCTGGGACAAACCCAGTTGGATATTTTTTGTGAAGAAAGCACTGCTGTGGAGGGCAGAGAGATGCAGCAGCAACCTTTGACCCAGATGTGACTCAGCTCAGGTCATCCCTCTTTTCTTCAAACCTCAGAAAGAATTAGATGCATGCAATTTTCAAAGTTGGGGCGTCTTTAAAAGCAAACCACTGTTTTCTAAAAGAGCAAGAAGGAAATGTTCCACCTCCTATGCGTTAAAAGGCCAGCAGACACTGTTACTTTCTGTGTGACTCTAGTTCCTTTTGTGTATCTTAAATAAAGTATTTCTAGGAAAATATGAAAAATATTAACCCTAAATTAAGAAAGTAGCTTTGTGTTAATTTCCATCTTGGCAAGCTGGCAGCTTAGTAGAGAAAATATTTTGACACCCAGAGATGCTACTGTCTCACCTCTATCTGCCCTCCTGGCCCTGGGCTGTTCCCTGTCTGAAGGATGTCATTCCTGGCTCTTTCTGGTCAGACCTGATCTATTTCTCTTTGACAGTGGTTTCTGGTTCTTGTCCAACAGAGCCTGCATCAAAAAAGCTTTGGTGGCTGCAGGAATCTAAACTCTAATCACATCTTTCAGCTTCATCCCTCACCTATGAGACAGGAATGTTGTTTCTTTTGATAAGATTCTGCTGAGCTGTCCTGTACACAAGATAATTTGGTTGTTTTGTCATCCTTGAAATGTACTTCCAAAGCCTGACTGTGATATTAAAGAAGCAATCTGTATTTTGGGAAGGTCTGGGGAAAGAACATTTAATGAGACAAGTCTGCCCATCCCATCGCCTTATTAATAAAGCAGCCATTTAATAAGCAAGGCATCTTTGAGCTGCTCCTATGTGCCTGGAAAATGTGCTGCCCATTCAGGATAGAGATGTCGAAAGCACGGGTATGCCCTGCATTCATCTAGGTAATAGGCAGAGAACAAACAGCCCAGACAGTACTTTCCGTCTCTCTCATTTCATGACCATTTTACTTCTCTGATATTTTTTTCTACAACTCTTATACTTAATTGTCCCCAGCTATTTCTCTTGACTTCTTTCTCTTCTTTGACTATGTTGGTTATTTCTTCCTCAGAGTCTGATGACCTGGAACTGGGACGACTCCCCACGCAGCAGTCTCCTCTCTTGACTCATGTGATTTAGATTGTATCATGTGATCAGTTTTGCAGCACAGTGTTTAAGAGGCAGGTATGCATATTCTCCCTTGGCCAAGGTGGTAAAGGACCCTCTGGCTTTGTTTAAGTCTCCTTTGAGACATAGTCATTTGAACTGTTCTCTACCGGTGGCAGTGCATGAGCAACCAAAAGAAACACAATTCCCCCCAAATCCGAATAAAATCTGCAGTGACACTGAAAATTAGTTCCTCTGGATCAAGCCACTAAACTTCCATGGTCAAATCATCACCCCAGTAGAACTGAACTGACTGTGATTAAAAGACTCATTTGTATTGAGTAGAAACTATTGTTACCATTTCAGAAATGAGGGCACAGAGGCACATAGAAGCAATGACTTGTTAATAAAACTGATGTAAAATATCTGGATTAAACTAAAGGAAGTACAGTGAAAACTTTGTGCATGGAGAAGCTTCTCTGTGGTGATACATATAGCATAATCTCAATAAAAATTAGTAGCATAGATTCCGTTTCCATAACTGCACAACAGTACCACAGCCGGTGGAAAAAAAATGGCATGCACGTGTTATTCCACAGTTTCTTTGTCAGGAATTCAGGCATACCCAACTGGATCCTCTACTCAGGATCTTAAAGATGGCATCATTGAGAACCTGAGCTCAGAATCCTTTTGTAAGAATTGTACCACTGACTGAATTTAGTTCTTTGCCATTGAGAACTTGAGCTAAGGTGCCTATTCCTAAGGCCCCTGTCCCACTAACTGAACTAGGTACTTTACTTAGTCTCTGGAGGACCTCAAAGTTCATTGTCATGTGGCTGTCTCACAGTTTCTCTCACAATATGGAACTTTTCTTCTCCCAACCAAGTAAGCAAATCAGGTCAACTGTCATTTTTTTGTATAATATGACATCATTATAGGAATGGCATCCCATAACTTTGGCCATATAAGAAAACTCAGTCAAGGGAGAGTCTGTCCTGCTTCTTTCATGGCCTATCCCCATTACAGAAAAGAGGTAATACCAGTGTACTAAGGGAAGGGGATCTTGGGAGACATATTATAATTCTGTACGCAACAACCAGAGAACAGAAAAGAAGCTGTTCTACCTCGTAGTTAGTCAAATTCGTTGACTATTCACTCATTTAATTTAGAACTGAGACTTGAAGTCTATGGAGGGACACACTGAATGTTCTATATAAGTTGTGTGTCAAGTAAAAGTGAGAAACTTAAGACAAATTATAAAAATTGTGGTTACCATGAATTTGGAACATGGGTAAGTGTAAATAGATGTGCAGATTGAAATTAGGTTTATGACACTTCCTGCATTGTTCTTATTTATTTATTTATTTATTTGGTTTTGGGAGAGAGGGTTTCTCTGTAGTTTTGGAGCCTGTCCTGGACCTCACTTTGTAGACCAGGCTGGCCTCAAACTCACAGAAATTCACCTGCCTCTGCCTCCAGAGTGCTGGGATTAAAGGCGTGCGACACCCCTGCCCGGCTCTCCTTTCCTCATTTTTTTTGCATTGTTCTTTTTATTTGGGGTTGTTTAGCATATTTGATGTCTTTATTTCCATATGAAATTTAGGATTCTTTTCTTACTTCTGTGAGGGTTGTCACTGGAATTTTTATGGGAATTGCATTGATTATGTAGATCACTTTAGATTATATAGCCATTTTCCTAATATTAATTTTGTCAATTTATGAGCATGGGACAACTCCATATTATAGTGTCTCCTTTAGTCTTCTAAGGTTTTCATTGTAAAGGTCTTTGGTTCCTTGATTAGGTTTATTCCAATAGGTTTGACTTTTTGAAGTTCATGGGAATGTGATTGTTTTTTGATCACTTTTTCAACATGTTCATTATTAGTATATAGAAAAGTTACTGATTTTTATTTATGCTGGCCCAAGAAAGGACATGGAGAACTCTGGGATAAAAGATGAAAAAAATTAACCAACACCAGTAAAGGCATTTGATTTTCAATAAAGGTATGAGCAACATACATTAGAGAAAAGACAATATTTTTAACAAATGGTGTTGGGAAAACTGAATACCCACTTAAAGAATGAAAGTAGATACCTGGTTCTTACCTCATACAAAAATCATTTGAAACTGAATCAATGACTTTAACATTAGTCCTGAAACTTTAAAATTGCTCCAGGAAGACATACAGAAGCACTTCAAGATATAGGTACAGGCAAGAACCCTCTGGAAATATTTCCAGCAGCTAGGGAAATAAGAATTGATAAATGGGATTGAACGAAACAAAAAGGTTTTGAACAGTAAATGTAGCAACAGAGAGTAAAAAGGCAGCCAGCAGAATGAAAGAAAATTTTTATTAGGTATATATCTGACAGGGGATTAATATCTAGACTACATGAGGAATTTGATCCACAAAAATACAAATACTGCAATCATTAAATCAGCAAAGGAAATGAACAGTGTTCTCACAAGATGAAATAGAAATGGCCACTATCTGAAAATGTGCTCAATACCATTAGCCATTGGGGAACTACAAACCCAAACTGCTTTGAGATTCCATCTCACTTTGGCCAGAATGCCTATAATTAAGAAAACAAGCAAAATGCAGGAGGAGAAGCTTTGTCCTGCCTCAACTGGATATGCCATCCTTTGCTGACTCCCATGGGAGGTCTGCCCCTTTCTGAATGGAGATGAAGGAGAAGTGGATGGGGGGGCAATAGAAGGCAGGTGGAGGAGGGAGGGGAAACGTTGGTTAAGATCAATTAAAAGTTTAATAAAAAACAAAACAAGCAAAACAAACAAACAAAAACAAATACATTTTAAAATGAGGATGGGGTAAGGGAAAGATTCTGCATACTGCTGGTGGGAATGCGAAGTAGTTCAACTACTAGTGTGGAGGTTTCAGCAAACTAAAACTAGACAAGAGTATAAGAAAATCCTGTCATTTGTAATAAAATGAATGGAACTGGAGATCAACATTTTAAGCAAAATAAGCCATACCTAGAATTTTTTTAAAAATCATATTATCTCTTGCATAAAGAATCAGTATTTAAATGTAAAAATCAATATTACATGAAAATAGAAGGAGGATAATGAAGGAAGAGGTCTAAAGGGAGGTGACCAAGGAGACTTGGGGAGGAAGACAAAGATTCAAAGTCTTAACCTATTTGTAGAATGTATGTGACTTTTATAAGCATGCATGTGTGCAGACACATGTGACATGAAATCAGAACAGGAATGATTTAGAGGAGAGAATGGAAACTAGTGAGGGGAGATTGGGGAAGGTGCAATGATGAAAGTATAAACATTTTACGAGGAACCCATTATTTTGTATGCTAACACCCCCACTAATATATAATTAAAACAGAAAGACAAATACAGCATGTAATTTCATTATACAAATGCAACATGCAAAATAGCGGGTTGGTTATTTACTTTAGTTTTATCATTTCAAAAGTAAGAGAGAATAGAAAGCATATATCTCCAAAATGTCTCTGAAATTCAATTTTGTTAATATACAGTATACCTAGGGTCTAGAGAGATGGTTCAATGGTTAAGGAAGCTTATTGCTTTAACCAGAGGACCCAACTTCAGTTCCCATTAAAGGTGTTAGTTGGTTCACAACAGTCTGTAGCTCCAAGTCCAGGAGATATGTTGCCTCTGACCTCCACAGGCACCTCCACTCATGTGCACATACCCACATGCAAACACACACACCTACACATAATTTCAAGGAATGAAAAATATATTTTACAAAAATAGGCCTAAATGGTGCTTGACACATTTTTTTAATGATTAGTGCAATTTAATCAAATTGTAAATCAACTACATTTTTGAAGATGGCTACTTGGAGATACTTTATGTATGTGAAACTATATTGGTGTCTCTGCATCTATGGCTTATCTTTTATTTAATCTTGCTTTGAACAGACTGTTTCTTTTCTTTTTCAAATTGAAGGACTGTGACAATCTAAGCTTGAACTATTATTAATTCTTCCAAAGCTCAGATGGTCATTGGCATTTGAGGTTTTTTGTTTGTTTGTTTGTTTGTTTGTTTGGTTTGGTTTGGTTTACCAATAACACCTTTTAATTTTAGGTATGTACATTGTTGTTTTATGCATAATGCTATTGGCCCCATACTAGACTAGACTGTATTACAACTCAAAGTTTTATGTGCACTGGGAAATTTTTTAAAAAAAATCACAATTGACTTTACCATTATATTTACTTTATTTCAATGGTGAACCAATTGATAACTCTCAGATATGTCCATGAGCTCTTCAGTCTCAATCTCATTGAGACCTGCTCTGATTACATCATTTGATGCCATTTGTTTCAATTCTCCTCATCCCACTTTTTTCGCTCCTGGTGCTTCAYTATCCTGCTCCACTTTTTATTTTCTCTTAGTGTATCACAGTCTGACATCCAAAATATTTGCATATCACACTTACTCTTAATCATTTACTTCCTATTATCATCAGGCAACCTCCATGGGGCTAGGAATTGTTATGTAATTTTATGATTGTATCTTGAACTCTTAGAACAAAGTATAGCATATAAATAATGATACAACCAGTGCTCAGTAAATACTTGCTTAAAAGAAGAAATCTCTGGCACAAGATATATATAACCATACATATTCCTTACACCAAAATCATGATATAGATATCACTGTCATTCAGTAAAGGAAGGAAGAAAGCAAATATTAGATAAATTGTAGCTTGCCAGGAGATACATAGATAGTTAACACAACTCTAAAACGTACACTTCTGTCTATAGGATGCTATATGGGGCCTTCTGTGGGCAGATTTTTCTGAGCCAGGCTTTATTGCCCAGCACTAGTAACCCACAAGTAATTTGTAGGCTTATCTGCATTGGGTTTTTGATTTATTTCCTTATGCCAAGCAAATTCCTCATTTTTGCCCTGTTGCATTTCAAAGTATGAGAGTGGTAGGATGCCGAGGCATATTTCTGAAGGATGAACTCATTTCCTGGCCTGTAGCCTTGCTAAAGTCTTCAG
This sequence comes from Ellobius talpinus, assembly GCA_001685095.1. Lineage (NCBI taxonomy): Eukaryota > Metazoa > Chordata > Mammalia > Rodentia > Cricetidae > Ellobius > Ellobius talpinus. Next base: position 41,602 of record LOJH01000902.1, on the reverse strand, counting down.
TAAATCTATTGAATGTATTGCAGAAGGTTGGGCTCCATCAACTTTATGATTATCTTCTTTTATGCCAACTAAGAAACCAGAAGAATTAAGATTTGTGTCATCAAAGTAACACTGAATCAGAAACCATCCTGTTAGAGGACAGATTGTTTTAACTTTTTCATTAACATTTTTAAGTTAAAATTTAGTTATTTTTAGTTATTTAGGTATGTACATTGTTGGTATGTATTAACTTATATAATAACTTCAATATCCTGCTCCACTTTTTATTTTCTCTTAGTGTATCACAGTCTGACATCCAAAATATTTGCATATCACACTTACTCTTAATCATCTACTTCCTATTATCATCAGGCAACCTCCATGGGGTTATATTATATTATATTAAATATAATAATAAGTTAAAATATAGACATGGTATGTCTATGTGTGTCCATGGGCATGCACACACGGAAGTCAGATAACAGTTTGCATTAAGTCAGTTCTTTCCTTCCACCACGTCTGTTTTGGGGATTGAACTCAGATCTCCAGGCTTGGCAACAGTCTTGTTACCTTCTGAGCTGTCTTGACAGCCCAAGATTATGCTTTCATACTAATATATTGCATATAAAATATGGTTTTCTTCTACTTTGGAGGCCAAGTCCACCTTTCACATAATAAAGTTTTTATTCATAGACACTGGAAATTCACCCTGGATTCATTTCTTTATTTGTCTTGGTACAGGTTTTCCAAAATTATGCATGACAACAGGAATTGAAAGCAGGAATTTTGTTTGGGAGGCAATCCTAGTAACACACTGAAAGAATATGGAAATGAGACAGACACAGGAGGAAAGCCAATATGGGTATTAGTGAGTCAGTGCTCTGTGGCTTACTGGGACTCAGTTCTCCTGAGTCTGCATAAAATGTATGCTGAAAATATATCAGCGAGAAATAGTGATACAGGGGCATTTATGTCACCTTCTGTAATCTTTTCTGTGCCCTGCACTTCTAGCCTACTCTGTGCAGAGGATTCAGCACAGGCCTCTGGCCTGACACTGCCCTGAGGAAGACTTGAGGTAAGTTTGTTCGCTATCCAGTTTAATAAAAGAGAATGTCTCCCTTGGGGACAAAGGTTAAGCAGGGTTGCCACCTGTTATAAGATTTCAGTTCCCTAAGGTCAGGATTCATCACTTGTAATAAAATCCATGAGCATGTGAGCAGCCGTTGCTAGATCTTCAGGTCACTTTGTAGCGAATGAAGAAAACGATAAAACTCTGACTTTTGCTATTGCAGTGAACAACTGTCCTTTCGTCTCTGATTCAGGTGTCTCATGTCTTTTGCTGGTATCTGTGAAACCATAACAGGAGGACTTGCTGACTCACAAGTAGGGTGAAATCTCAGACCTTTCTCGGCTTTGGGAGATATCGAGGTTGAACCCAGGGCCTGTGGATGGGTTTCTAGCAGTACTTCCATTGTTTCGCCCTCTTAATAACGGTATTAGTGTCAAATCTCTATTTCCTCCTATGTGTTTGATTGAACACCAAAGTTTATCATTGCATTCCTCTATGTACTACCAGTCCCGTTTTAAGAATAAGAACAAAATATTGGGGGAGGGGTAGCCTATGTGCTAATACCCATTTATTGCTCATTGAATACTGGATTTTTCAAGTTCCAGAAAACTTTTCCATTTTGAAATGTAACATATATATTAGATGTTGAACATAGCTATTTTTTTACTAAATTATGCCAACTAGTTAGGAAATGTTTAGGTTTGGAATATTTGTAACTAGAGCATGATGTTTGTGTTTTCATATTAAAATGTTTTACAGCAAATATTATTTCCTGACTTTGTTGGGGCAAAGTCTATCGATCACATAGTAAAAATGTCAGTCCTGAACAAGAGAAATGATGAATGATTGAGCATGTAGTTCTTTGTTTGACTTGGTATAGGTTTTCCAAGTATACCATGACAATAGGTATGTTTCTGTTTTCAAGCAGTGCTCTTAGGCTCTGTGGCAAGCAACAAAAGGTCATTTGGGTCTAGGTGCCTGAACTATTTCTGCTCTAGACTCTGCCCTAGTCAACTTGATTGGGTAGTTGAAATTCTTCATGCCAAGATGTCAAGGTCTATAACAAAATTCTGATCTGCTTTGAAGTTTTCTTTGTCCTTTCCATTGTCCTTGTTCCTTAACGCCATGAGGTAATACAATTCTCTTTGCCTGTCTATTTTTTTCTTTCAAGGAAATCTTGGCCATTCTTGATTACTTTCTAATTAACTTCCACGACCAATAATCAATATGGTTGATTATAATGTTAGCAAATCCACAAAAATTAAGAAACATTGACATCCTTATTATATTTT
>LOJH01000902.1:0-36517 GCA_001685095.1 Ellobius talpinus | reverse complement strand
CACACACACACACACACACACACACACACACACACACACAGTTGCTGCACATCGACATGAACTTGGAGCTTTCCTCCTTCTGTGGCCTACATGGCCCAAATGTAACTTGTTCCCACCACTTTAAAACCCAACTGGTGTAAACTTATTTTGCACAGAGGCTTTGTCAGGGCTTAGAAGCATCTTTAACCTAACCTTTGCAGTGCACCAGTGAGGAGTAACTTTAGAGACCTTGGTAGTGACGACTTTGCAAAGAAATAATTGTCAGACTTGCTTAGCTTCCGTGTGGTTTGCTTTGCTGTTTCTCTTAACAACTCAGTGGGCTTCCTGGCTTGGACAGGCTCCAAAAGACTAGTCATGGGGGAAGTTCTTATGTGTAGATGCCTGCTTCCAGGACAGAATCTCCCTAGAGCAAAACTCTGATTCACTAGCATGCTTCTTGGATGAGTGTAACATTGACCATTTCAATGTTATTGGAATATTCATTGGAATATATATTCATTGGAATATAGATGGTCTGTTGTTTAGAGGTGTCTTTCTGAACAGAAGTGGTTGTAAAATATCCATAAATATCACATCTGGAATAAAAGTCTAATCTGTCACTTTTCTATCTTAGGACATTAACCCCTGGGCAAATTTCTGGATATTTCTTTTTATTTGGTTATGTATATAAAATTATTGAATAGACTGTCAAACATTATAGAAACATGATGTGCTGTTCTAGGATACTATATTCCTAGCACAGAACAGATGTATTTCTTTTTAAAAAAAGATTTATTTATTATGTATACAACATTCCTTCCATGTCTGCCTGCAGGCCAGAAGAGGTCACCAGATCTCATTATTGATGGCTGTGAGCCACCATGGGGTTGCTGGGAATTGAACTCAGGACCTCTGGAAGAGCAGTCAGTGCTCTTAACCTCTGAGCCATCTCTCCAGCCCCCAGATAGTATTTCTTTAGTGGATGAATGGCATAGGCATTTTAAACATATCAATGGAACATGTAGGACTTCAGACCTTGTTCATACCAACTTTTAATATCTTCCCAGAAAGTCTGGGTTTGGAGATAATTTATATTTTCTTGCTTTTCTAATTCTTTGTGTGAGTTTCTTCTATTATGCTTTGATTTTCTTCTATTAAGTGTCAGGTGAAAAGGTCCTCTCAATTCAACTGGAAGTGGTTTTCTCAGTTCAGTTGACTGGAATCTCCAGTCTAGCAACACACTTAGATATGAAAAATAATGCCATTGCAGTGGAGCAAATGATTGACAAGGGAGTTAGGGAGTCATAGAGAAAGGAAATCAGAGAGGTAACAAGGTGTAGAAGCTACTTCAGACAGAGGCAATTGCAACAGCTGAGAGTCCAGATGAGTGGAGTTCTAAGTTCCCTGCATTTCACTTTTTGTAACCTTTACTTGTATTGCTGAATTGGCTTTCATTCTGAAGTGACATGAGCAATCTACAAAGAGCCCCCAGGGTTCTTGTATCTCCCTTGAGATGGTTTTTCAAATACAAAGGCCCCCTTTAACGTGAAGAGTATGTGTGTATTTGAAGCTTATCATCATTAGTGATCAAGGTTTTCTTTCTTTAACTTCAGTGCTTGGACACTTGGATTCCTCTGTTCAAGCAATTAGAAAATCAAGTCAGGTGACACCAGGAGCCTGCACTGTGAACTCACAAGGGTAGAGGAAATACACTCTGGCTCTGTTGCTATGGCAACAAGTGGTTCCAAGATAGTTATGCTTTCCATTTGGGTAATTATGAACACAAAGGAGAAAGAAACGAAGGCAATGTCATGGTGTTTGCCCTTCTGGTTGACAGCCTACTAGAACGGGTAGCTACTAGGATAAATCTTCTTTGAGACATCACGTGACCTTGGCTTTAGAACTGCATATGATGTGTGTGGAATCCGGGGTGTGTGTGCTGGGTGGGGTAGGTGATTTTTATTGGATGAACTCTGTTGTGCATATAGGTCCACTAGTGGGGATGTTTGAGTTTCTTGCCTGGGCTTCTAATGAAATGCCATCCTTTGAACCAGTGGTTCTCAACATGGGGTGAAAAGGTGGAGGAGGATTTTGTCTCCCTATAGGGCATCTGTAATGCTTTTAGATGGTTTTATTTGTCACAACTTGGATGGGGAGTGCAAATGATATCGAGCAGGGAGAGGTCAGGTATGCCACTAACCTTGCAATGCATAGAATCAGCCCCACCAATGAGCTGTTCAGCCCCAAATGTTTATAGTGCTTAGACTGAGAAAAACCCTTGGAGCATGATTTCATGTTTTGGAATGGCTGACATTCAGGAAGTAGTAATAGAGTCATGTATGCATATGATGCATATGATCCCCTGTAAAGGGGATTTCTTTAGGTTTGTTCTTTCTTTTTCTTTTTAGTTTTCTGTTGTGATTTCTGAGGGATTTTCAAAGATAGTTGATCTTGGGAAAATGTGGTTTCTAAAGGGCTCATGGGGCAAGATCTTGCCAGGAAGGGATCATTTTGCAAGTATGATGAGTCAGAAACTTGACAAGGCTAGAGCCTTAATTTCAGGAAGAAATACCTCTTGCTCCACTTTATAGTACTTGCTTAGTATTTAGCCTAGGTTACCAGAGTACATCTAAATGGTATTCTTGCATTTAGTTTGAGAATCACATGTTAACAAGACTGCTTGCTAGACCAGTAAGTCTTTTTTTTAAGAGTAGAATTCTGTCCTTCTCATAAGCTTGGAATTAAACACACAAGAGACAGCAAAAGAAAACATACACACACACCTAGTATTTGTTATAGAAAAGGTATTTTAACCATAAATCACTTACCATATTCTATGCAAGTATTAGCTACATATTGACACACTTTTATTATTCTAGACAGATCTCTTACAAAGAACCAAGAGCAAACTGCCTTCTTGGTATCTGGAGGCCATTCTGATGACAACTGTGAGACTGCACAGGTCTGGAATACGCTCATTCATCAGCTATTGCTGTCAGGGTGAATTCCTCACCTGTCATAAGGAAATGATACCACTATTGCATACACGTCTTCCAATGTTTCCCAGTGACACTGTGCAACTTGACAACCTGTCAGTCTTTTTCTCTCTAAGCCAAGGCTTCATGCCATGGTGTTCTACTAATGTTTTCGCACAGATCTTCCCAAGGCACCAGTGCTCACTCATGTCAATCGGAGATAAGCCCTCCTTAAATCTAAGCCTCTGGACTTTCATGCTCCCATCGTGAAGACATGTTCCCCATACTGCCTGCTGTATGCTGTGCCCTCGGGCAATAGCTGTAGCACTACAATTCAGGAAGTTACTTCCCCTGCTTTAAGAACCAAATGAACAGAGGAGATACATATGGAAAACCAATGATAACATTTTATCCACGTACAGACACCTCCAGAGGCTATCCAAGGCTGGGAGTGCACATGGGCCTCTGAATGTTAGGGTAGGCATCACCAGAAGAAATGCCATTTCAATGCTCACCCATAAAAGCAAATATAGCAAAGAAAGCAAAGGAAGAGGGATTTACACGTGCAAACATTGGTTAATGTGGGGAACTTCAAGGCAATCACAAACGACACTCAGTGGCTGTCAGGCTGTCCGCATTCCACTTCTAATGAGATGCATTTTTTTTCTGAAACATGCCTAGAGAGAGGGTAGTTCTATTATGGAGACATAATGCATGGATTGTGTTTGGGTAAGATAGAGTAGAGAGGACAGTATGACCAGTGAAGAGATGGCTTGTAATGACAAAATGGAGGTGATGGATTTGAGAGACTTCTGACACAGACCCATTGATGTTGGAACTATTTGGACTAGGTCACAATGCTGATATATTGATTGGCAGAAGCAAACAAAAACTTGTGGAGGATCTGATTTAACAAAAATTTCATAAGCATCTCGTACCTCATCACCCAAGATAAGCATAGAAACTAACTCAAAATTAATCTGTTCCCTAGTTTCCTGTCTCCAAAGGACTATGTCAAATTCTGGAATCATCAGGTGGCTTCTGGATTAGAAATTTCTATAAAGGTTTACATTTCAGTGAAAAGGGCACTATAGGTAGTAAAATGGTGGTATGGGCAGACTTTTTTCTTTTTTCACATGGCAAATTTGGGAAACTCATAGACTTCCTTTGTGAATTAAACTTCCATTGGCCCGTAGAACAATAGCATCCACTCTAGTTAGGCAGATAAAGAAGAATTCCTGGGAACCTGAGTTGGTTCTCCTGTGGGAAAGGAGGTAGCATGAAGTGGTGCAAATAGAAAAGGGGATTTAGGAAGATGAGTGGAACCTAAGCTAAAAGCTGGAGCTCCTGAAAGTTTCTCTGTGATTGTGTCCAGTCTGCATAGTTGTGCTTTTTTTTTGCCAATGTACTTCACATCCATCACAAGGAAGGGGAGTGTGGTCTGATGTTGATTAGGAATAAACTTTGTTGAGTCATTGAAACAACAGATGGCTAGAGGGTTTCTGTAGCGAACCTTGGCATCCAGGCTAGAGAGAAAGGCGTAAGATTCAAGGCAGTGCTGATTATCGGGAAGATAATCAAGACAAGAAAGGTTGAAAGTTACATTCATAGACTAGACTATTTGAATTGAAGGCTTCAAAATGAGAGTAGACACATGGGAAAGCCTGGCCAAGTTGGCTTGAAGATCAAAGGCATTCCAATTGATCTGTAAGAATAAATGCAGAGAAACAGGTACTCCTTCTTCTTGTATTACTTTCTTCTGGCAGTCTCCTTTGGTTATAGACAGTTTCTTTGACATGAAGGCTGTCTTACAGCACTTTTAAGTATTTCATCATAGCTATATAATATATTTTATCTCCATTGTTTACAACACTAACCATAGCAGATCAAAACATCCTTGCATCAAGAAGTATATATACCATCTAAACTCTTTATAGAAAATGCAGGTTATTTATGCAAATTTCAGTGAATTAAGCTAATGCTTTGTAAAGTAAGAATCTTTTAGAAAGAGTTTTTGCTAGAACCATTTCTTCCCTTTTGATTGTTTGCATATTTTGTTGAAAACTATGCAAAAAGCGTTCTTTCTTTCTAATTAGTAATTATATATACAATGCTCCTGTGTAAAAATGTCCAGTAGAAGAGGTCCAGGGATCTAAGGCAAGGGTCAGTAAACCATTTCTATAAAGGTTCAAAGAGTAAATAGTTTCAGCTTTTCAGCCTGGAGAACTTGCCATAGCTACTCAACTCTACTTTTATAGGTTGAAAGCAGATAGACAATACATGAATGAGTTGTGGCTCTGTGCCAATAAAATTTTATTTATCAAAAACAGGCAATGGTTGGATTTGGCCCAAAGGGTAATAACAAAATTATGATTCTCTAGTGGACTGTAGCATTTTGCACAAGAATCAATTTCACATTTTAATAAATTTGCCTTTTCAATTTTGTCTTTTAAGCAACATGTAAATGATGATGACACATAGATGTTTCTAATTCCTGATGGGTTTAAGGTCTGAAATCATAGGCATTGGCTTGCCATCTTAACTTACTCCCTGATGATCTACATACTTCCTCTCTACTCTAGGATCAAGGCAGAGTATCTTCTACTGCAGCATAGTTTTCTTCAGGTTTGTTCAGTGCATTCTAGGAAAACTAATATTGCTTTGAAAAATTTGTTCCCAGATTTTAATTAGTATGTAACTCTTTATGATAAAAATATGCCCTGACCAGAATAATCTCTGACGAGATGTCAAGAATCTATGTTGTTCTTATGATTTAGATGACATACTGAAGTGGGAAGATATCTACAAATAAAATATGCCCTAAATTGTCAAATCAAAATTATATGGGTTTTGATGTATCCTGATTTATGTATTTATGATCGAGACCTATTCAATGTATACTGTCTAAACTGCCACTCTGAGGTGGTTTGATGCTTCATTCAGGGACGAGAGAGGTTTTTTATTTTTAATTCACCAGTCATTCTTTGGAGTTAAATGTGTGTACATTGGTCAAACAGGAACAGAATGGAATGTTAGCTTTCTGCCAACAACTCTTCTGGTTGCAAGAAGGTTTCTCAATTTTTTTCTCTCGTCAACCTGAGTCACATAGACAATTTATCTGAAAAAAAGGATCAAGGGAAAACTAACTGTAGAGAATAAAAAAGCTTTTTGCATCTGTGTGAGTGCATATTTGAAAGTAGGCTGTAAGTAGCATCACCACTCATCTTTCTGTTCACTGGAGAGGCAAGTTGCTAAATTTTTCCTTTGAAATGTGTCTGGATGAGATAGGCTTTATTTGGGTCATGCTTTGAATGTTGAGACCAGAAGGCATGACTTGCTTTTCTCACCCTGAATGTAGAAATGCTCTCTTGAGTTATCAAATAGGGTGACATTAAGAAGTAATGTCCAAAGGCTCTTTCTCTTCCAGACTTACATCAATAACTTAGAGTTTTTTGAGAGCACTGAACCCCAAAATGAAATCATCTAGACCATTTAGAAATATAACTTGAACATGTACAATAATAAGAGCCTGATATTAACTTCTGTTCCCTCTGTATGTAGCAACCAGGGTGTGATGGGACATTAACTTTGCCCAACTTGTGAGACTGAATCTCTTTTGATTCACTCATCAAGTATAGGTGCCACACAAATGAACTTTGGAATGGGTATGAACCAAACCACCTATTGCTTTTCTGCTTGTTCTCATTCAGGGTTTCTCAGCCCTAGATTTGTTGAGATTTGTGGCTAGGAAATTCGTGGGTTTGAAGATTGTCCTCACAGTAGGATAGTTAGCAGTATCCCTGAGCTATATGCACTGGATGCCAATAGGGTCTCTTTCCCTAACTCAGTCATGACAACCAAAATTCCTCCAGATGTTGCCCCTGGACAGAATCACCTTAGTTGGCACTAGTTGTTTAGCTACTTAAGTACTAGGTTTGATGGCATGTAACTGGTGGCCTGAAAAAGTGTTGGCTATAATCACATGACTCCCCTCTAGGATTCTCTCTGCATACTTTATCTCAGCTTTGTGTTCAGTGTGGAGAGGAAGAGGTAACGTGTAGAGTGCCCACACTTTTAGGTATGCCTAGAACAATCATGTTTGTACCTAGAATCCTAATAAGTAGAACAACCCCGAAAGGTGTCCAGGGAAGAATGGATTTTATCTGGCCCACTTTTGGCTTTTGGGAATAGGGAAGAATTTGAAGGAATCCTACAATCTCAGTGAGCCCTTCTTTTACTCAGCGAAAGTTTTAGACACCATCCTCTCTTGCAATCGGAGCCAGGAAATATTCCATCCCTGCAGGAACTACGTTCACGAATTCTGAGCCTTAACACTTTCCTGGAGGTTTTAGATTTTGTTCAAAGTAGGCAGAGTGAACTTAGCAAAAAAGGAAAATAACAGTGTTTTAGAATAAATGATGTTTGCCCAATTAAGAAAAAAGATACAGAAGTTCTGAGCAAGAAGAAATTACACTATTACTGGGCTCAGGCCTCCTGTTTGGAAAATTTTTAAATGTTTAGGACAGACTAGAGTGCATGACAAGTGAGCTGAAGAAACCAGGTGGTAGTCTGGAAAACAATCATTTTATTTTGTTCTTAAGAATAGGGGAAAAAATGTTTTCCCTTCTCATTAAATCCTGTCATATGTTGTAAAGGCTGCTCATTAAAACTTGGAGTGGACATTTGCATTGTGTTGTGCACAGGCATGTGCCTTTATGAAAATCTGCAAACAAAAAAAAAACTCCAGGTAGTAATGTGCACTTGAACCTGTAATCAAAATTGGCCTCTCCCTTGGAAATGTGAAGACAAGATGTTGTGCAGTCAGAAGAAGAGCTAAGATAATCTAAGGACCTACCCTGTGCAAAGAACTGGAGTTAATTACTATAGCTGCACTCAGTGACTGTCTCATATTTGACTTTTAAAGTGATAGGAATTTGCAGAATCCATTTGAAAATGTTGCGCATGCAATCTACCATCTTTGCCACCATTTTCTTTGTTGGCAGTTGTGAGCCTTTCCCTGCTCTTTAACTCAGACAAAGCCCTGGTCTTGAGAACTCTAGTTGAAGATCTCTTTCAGAAAATTCAAGACCAGTTGGCCGCCTCCACTGATAAGTCTTTGCCCAGATCTCCTTCCCTTCACAGTGTCCTGTTTTCTCCCTGCAGGCACTTGGCGTGGTTCTTGTAACATGTGGTCTCTCTAAAAACCCTCCTCAAGGTCATTCATTTACCATCACGTGGTTTTAGAGGATCTTCCAGGTCTTACTTGTTTTCTCTTTACTCATATACAGCCCCTACCACCTCTCTTACCGTGTTCCTCCTTTTGCTGGCCCTCCTTCCAAATAATAGAAAATAATTTCTGTGTCACACATATGTACAAAAATATGTTTGATCTAGATTTCCGCATATGAGAGACAATATATGGCATTTCTCTGTGAGTCTGGTTTATCTCACTTAACTTAAAATATCCAGTTCAATCCATTTCCCTGCACATGACATAATTTTGCTCTTCTTTATGATGGATTAACTCTCTCTCTCTGTGTGTGTGTGAAATTTTCTTTGTATGTAATTTTCTTTGTCCAGTCATCTGTTGGTAGACATCTAGGCTGATTCTATTTCCTGGCTGTTGCGAATAGTGCAGCAATGCACATGAATGTGCAGGCATCTCTGTGCCATGCTGCCATAGGTGTATATACAATAGTGAAATGGCTGGTTCATATGGATGACAGCTCTGTTTTGCTTTTTGTAGAACCTCCATACTAATCCCCACAGTGACTGACTAATTTACATTCCTGCTAATTGTGTGTAGTGAGTGTTTCCTACCCCCAACACTACATCCTCACCAGACTCCGTCATCATCTATCTCTTACTGCTAACCATTCTGAGACGAGTCAGGTGGGAATGTTCCCAGGAGATCCAGCTGTTGAATATTTTCCTTATTGGTGATTGATGAGTGAGGGCCCAGTATATTGAGGGTGAAGCCACCGTGGGCTGATGGTTCTGGGTTCTATAAGAAAGCAGACTGAAAAAGCCATGATGAGCAACCCAGTAAGCAGTGCTTCTCCATGGCCTCTACACCAGCTCCTGCCTCTAGCTTCCTGCCTTGTTTGAGTTCTTGTCTCGACTTCCTTCAGTTTTAAACAGTGATATGAAAGTGTAAGCCAATTAACTCCCCAAGTTGATTTTGTCATACTGTTTCATCACAGCACTAGAAACTCTAGTTAGGATGGAAGAAGTGAAGATTTCCTCACCTTCTGCCTGCTGTCTTCTACACACTTGTTAATTGTGTGGGTTTCTTTGCTAGCCAGAAACCTTTTTAATATTAAGCTTTTAATTAATTCTCTGATAATTTCATATTCCAGATACATTCCCCTACCTGACCCACCCAACTTTGTGTACTCCTTCCCCCCATCAAATCCATTTTTTAACCCATCCAATCCATATACTTGTAGAAGTGTGGGCGTTCATTTACTAGAGTGTGGTCGGCAGGTCCACCTCCCTCTCCCTGCAGCTGTAAATTGCCAGTAGTAGACCTAGTTGAATTTCAGCGGATTCTATTGGTGAATTATTGGCAGTATTTCCTGAGATATTCATAACATGCTTGCCTAAAACTGCATCTTGAAAGGCTTTCTCCATGTCATTCTCATTTCTGGTTGCTCTTCCTTACAGATTTGCATTAGGAGTGAGCCAGTGCGCTAGTTCCCGATGGTCCCTGTTCAAGTTTTTCCTAATGAAATAATTGATTGCAAAATTGTCGTTGGCTCAAAAATTAGTAAGCAAGTTATGGATAATATATAAGAAGTGGATGTTTTAAAATTATTGAGTTGTATCATGCTTTGGGAAGCATGATATTTCATAATTTTCAGCTAGTTAGAATAGTATCTTAATAAGTCATTTTATGAAGGCGGAGGGCCAATTCTATGTAACTGCAAGAAATCAAGTAACATTATCCCTTTACTCTGTTTTGTAAGAGAGAGCATTCTAAATGCCACCAGAAACTTAATCATAAACATATTCAAAATGTCAGATCAATCAGTATCTCATTAGTGTGCCAAAATTTGCAAGGATTCTAGATTCTCCTGGGCATACAATTCCAATATTTAAAGTACTGGTTTTACATTACTCAACTGAAGATGTTGGCCAGTTTCATCTTTTGCCTATATACCCCTACTCTAATGTTGCTGTTTTTAAACTGTCTTTCAAGTCTAAGACATGATGTCATTTTTGCTCAAAGAAAGATGTTCTTCACTATTTACATCTTTACTTATTTGTGTTTGTTTATTATATGTGCATATGTTGGTAGCTGTGTAGGTCAGTATAACAATATGGAAATCTGTTGCTCAGTACCTACTAAGGAGGTATATTGGGATTCTCTGTAGAAGAATGTCTCCACTCTCAGCTATACATCCAACAGAAATGCTGCAAATGCTCACCAAAAGGCTAGAATGTTCATCCCAAACTGGTAACAACACTATATCTATTAACAGGCAGAAAGAAAAAGTGATATGTTTTACTCATGCAATGGAATACTTCTCAGCAGCAAATATGAAGTATGAGTATATGCCACAACATGTAGTATGGATGAAAAAAGGCCTTGGTAAGAAGATTGTCTACTGTGTACAATGTGATTCTGTTGAACTAAAGCTCAGAGACAGACCAGCAAACCAATGGGACTGTAAATCAGGGGATGGTAACATTTGGGGATTGAGAATGGGAAAAGACCTTCATGACCCAGAAGGAAAATGCACAGTGGTGGTGACTTCAGGAAAATACATTGATATGTGCGCTTATTACTTCAGCACTTATCTGCTTGTATACTATTTTGCAATAAAGCTTTAAATACAGAACTAAAGGCAAGGAAAAGCACTCCCATCTTTTTTCTTTTTCCTTTTTTTATCTCTCTCTCTCTCTCTCTCTCTCTCTCTCTCTCTCTCTGATTTTTGAGACAGGGTTTGTCTGTGTAACAGCCCTAGCAGTCCTGGATCTAACTCTGTAGACAAGGCTGGCCTCGAACTCACAGATATCCACTGCCTCCTGAGCATCGGGATTAAAGGCGTGCACCACCACCTCCCAACTTTATAATGATGGAGATCTAGTAGCACTGCACTCAGCCAGTTTACTACGAATGTGACTTCTGGCATATACCTCATAAAATAACCGTGTAGAGCTACACAGCACAACAATAGGCCTGGACCTGTGCTTGGGACTGTGTTTTGGCAAATAGAATATTTATTTGCATTAGATTGTCCCCATCATTTAAGTATGGAAGACCAGGTCTTACCACCGCAAGTATCCATCATGGGCAAACCTAAGAAGGTGGAGTTCTAACTCCAGGTGATGAATTACCTGAGCACACCTCATTTCTCTAGGCTTGCTAGCCCAAAGGAGACACTGAAGACTCAAGGAAGAGCTCCATGGTGGGACTGATTGAGCCTGAGAAGGAAATTTGTAAGGATATCATCTTTCTACTTCTGTTTAGTCTTAATTTGGTGAAGTTTTCTTGAGATAGTGGAGACTGGGGGAGCTGTTTATACACAGAATGTTGTCTGCCTCAATTGCACACTTGAATTTTGGCTGATTGCCCAGGCTTTTGTGGGAGTCCAAATAGAATGTGCATGCGTCTCAAAAAAAGTCAGTTTTAGATTTTACAAAAGGATTTAAGTGTTATTACTCCCCAAGGAGAAATTTGAGGCAGGTTTTTCTTTTTAAAGGAGAAGGCCAGAGGAAATGGCTTGAAGTTTAAAAAGAGTTGCTCATATGATTGGCTGACATATTGAGTTAAATTCATTTCTTCCCATGGATGCAGGTTAGGAATTATAAAAGAAAGAACTACATTAAATCCTAAAAATGAATACAAGGAATGTAATAACCCAGGCATTAGAGTGATTGATGGACATTCTTAAAAATAACATTGCCATAAACTACAATATAAAAGTTTGTATATATATGTAATATGTACTAACATTTTGATTTTTCAAAATCTTTCATTTAAAAACAACACAATTTTCTTACTGAGACTATATATTACACATGCATTCATACACACCTTATATATATGCACACAGTATGTGTATATGTATACATACACACACATATATATACATACGTGTATATATAATGTGTATATGTAGACATGCATGATGTTTTTAAAATTGCTATCCCCTAAGCTACCTGGAAAGTGATAAGAAGAAACTGTAGTTGATTGTTTCCTAGACTATCAGAAGATTTATGATTTTCATTTAGCCTCTCAGATCAGTTATCGCACCTCAAAGAACCATGTATTCAAAGAAATCCAATTGCTTTAGGAGCAAACTGCATGGTGTATAGTTTTGTGAATATTGAGCTCTAGTAGCAGAAGGTGAAGTGATAGCTATTCAGCTGCTTAGGTCACAGTGTTTGGGTTACTGTTGTTTCCCTGGATGGACATCTTATTAGAAAAAATTTTATCCAGGTTCCTTTTCTTTCCCTCATGGTCCTGAAAATAGGATGGATTTGGTGGAATTGAGGCTATTGGAACAATGATCCAATTGCCAAATTCTTATGCTCTAAGGCTAAGTGGAATTCTTGTTTTGTGGACCAGAGCATTTGGATAATGTTATCTTAAGTTACTCTGCCTGTTGGCGGCCCCATGGAGTGGAATTGTAGAGATTTACATTTTAATTTCTGATGACAGAGTTGTATAGGGCAGATTGTACAAATAGGACTCACAAATACCAAAAGACAGAACTCAGATTTATCAAATGCCCTTTGGAAATGCGTTTCATAGATTATAATTTTCAGTGGACAGTCAAATTAAGGAGTCTTGACTCCTGAACTCTGAAGAGATTAGAATGCAAGTGAGAAGCAGCACCCATTGAATTCCTTTGTGGGAGACCCTTCAACACATTTCATAACCAAAAATGGTGCCTTGTGATAACAAAGGCCCTGTGATTTCCTTTTTTGAATAAGTGCTTCATTACTTCTGAAGGGACATAATTCTGATTTTAGAAGATGTTTCTTTTGAAACACCACATCCCAGTGTCTGAAAGAGAGTTGCTAGCTATCTGTAATGATCAAACCATATGTGTGTTCATCAAGTCTGGGCCCAAGGAATGCTTCTGTTGTAATCATCACAAGGCTACTCCAAGGAACAGTTGCTGTAGCTACAGTTAATTCTGGTCCAGATTCATTATAGATTTGTTGGAGCTGTAAATATTCATGGCATTTGTTCAAATCTTCTGTAGTCATAGTTAAGAAAAGTGTTCAACAAATATTATTCAAGCTATTACTATACAGTAGGAAGGGGATCAGACTTCTGGATAAAAGATTATTAATGTGACAGTTCTGTTTTTGAGGAGAACATTGTTTGGAAAGATATATCAAACAAAACAAATAAGTATTTTAGCAGAGATGCCAGTAGGAAGGCTGCAGAGACTCTTTTAGGAGCATGGTAATGCGAGTCAGGAATTGTCCTCTAGGAACTCCAGAGAAGAAACTATTAGGAGTTTTGGTAGCCAATGGGAAGTGGAAGACGTGGAAGGGAAGAGAGGTGATGGATGCAATGGAGGAAGAAGGGCATATAACACAGAGAAATCTCCTTGTAAACAAGCAATCTTGTTTAATATGTGACCTTAAATTGCAGAGTATAAAAAAACAAGAAGATACATGGTTGCATTGTGGAATATTCAGAGCATAGTGAAGATGCTACATACACTGAGTTAGTTATGGAAAGTGAGCTGGATTTCTGAATAGCCCCCAGAATCTTGACTAGTCTGAACTTTTGAACATACATACACATATATGTATATGTATGTATATACACATATACATTATGTGTGCATATATACAGTGTGACCTTCCTCTAAAGTCAGTCTATTAAAAAGCTTTATGCCATAAAAATGCAATTTAGAAAATGAATTTGATTCTTGTAAGTGTCCTAGGGTTTAAATGACAAGGTAGAATCATAGGACTCTGGGGACTAAGTGAGGATATGTATGGTTTCCAATCTTTTGCTTTTCTAGTCTCAAAGCACATGGCTCATTGTACTTCAGTCCAGCACAAATAAGTAGCAAGCTTGGTTCAACACCAAGGAACCAACATGTGTTCAAAAGTAGAATGAGTTTCAAGGAAGAAAAAGGGAACGAACAAAGCTTAAAACACCATCCAGTGAGGAGAAGACTTTGTCAAATAATTGAGATTAGAAACATAAATACAGCAAAGGAGCAATTAAATGGTTGTTTTGTGTTGTTGGTTATATGTTTGTGATTTGTATTGTTTGGGAAGAAATGGGGCTTGAGGTGCTTTCTTTGATTAAGTCTGATATAAACAATTTGGATATTCATAGAAATGAATATATGGAAGATAGAATCTTTTCTTGGGATTTGTAAAGTCCCTGAGGGAGAAGATGAAAGCTCAAAGTATGAAAAAGAGAGAAAGGTAGTGCCATTTCACTTTTTAAATCTAAGGGTCAGTGGACATTGTCGGTGAAGGGCCAGACCCTGTATGTTTTTGGGGATATTCAAAGACTCCCTGTACCAGCTGCTCAGCATTCCCAGTTTAAGGAGAAAGTAACATATACAAATACTTAACTGGATGGGCAGGATTGCGCTCTAAGAAGTCTTTATTTACAGGGGCAAGAATCTGAATTTCAAATACTTTTCACACATCATGTAATAACAGTTCTTTGATTTTTTCCCAAACCATTTGAAAAATGAATTCATTCCTGTGCTAAATTTGAGACAAACATCTCGCAAGTTTGTCCTTTCAGAGACTCCCAGTTGAAAAGTAACATCCTTGCCCTTTTAAGTTTAGGAGAATTTATTGAATGATGATTTTTCCCCCTTTGGTATTTTCCTAGGTTTCTCTCAAATGCTTTTGGTGCCTGTGACACTTTCCAACACTAGTCGTCATGCATTTATTAAGCACTCACCATGAACTGAAAATCTGAGGACAGACGTCAGAGGAAAAGAAAATATTAGCAATAGGCCGTGGTACAGAAGCTCCTCTATTTATGGAATTTCAACTCGTGCGCTTTCATAGATACAAACAAAAGCAGGCTCTGGAGCAAAGCCCTCTGGCTCACTCCTTACCAACCAAATATGCGTCAAGAGCTTCTGGGAGCTCTTTATTTCTCCTCCCTCCTGTCTTTGATTTTTCATTTACTCAATCCATCAGCTATTTACTGCATTTCTGCTTAAACCTCATCTTGTGTGATAGCCTCATGGGACATAAGAAAGGGAAAACATGTAGGGAGGAGTAACAGAAGGTAGAAACAGCTTGTAGAAATTGAGATTTCTCAGAAAAACCTGTCAAGATTGTTGACAGAACAATTTTCAGGGCAAAGATGCTGTCATGCATATTGTGAGAAGGTACATGCTTCTAATAAAAAGGTCTTCTAGAGAGTACTTATATTACCTGATAGTGTTTTAAATATATAAAGGTATATTATTCCTTGAATTATAGTGAGGATACATCCCAATAAACCCATCAGAGATTGAAAATGTCACAAGTCAAATATGCATTTATGCAACAAATCCCCTTAACCTGCTAGCTCCTGTAGCTAAGGAGCATGCTACACTGTGCAGTATTATGTGGTTTTTTCCATGAGCACAAGACTGACCAGGAGCTGTTGCTGGCTGCTGCTGGCTGACTTTCAGAATTTTTTGTACTATATATTTCAAGTCAAGGAAAAAAAACTTTGAAGTTGAATGGGTCATTTCTACTTAATGAATATCACTTTCTTCTTTTATTTTTGAGATTCTAATATAATTGTATTACTTATCTTTCCCTTTCCTCCCTCCAAACCTTTCCATATCCCCTCCCCGCTCTCTCTCAAATGCATGGCTTCTTTTTCCACTAATTATTATTACATGAACAGCGCCCCCGCACTCCCCCACTCCTAAGTACAACCCGTTCAGTCTGTATAATGCTACTTATATGTATGTTTTCAGGGCTGACCATTTGGCACTGCACAACCAATTGGGATACTCTTCCCTGAGGAAGACTATTTCTCCTACTCCTCAGCATTCCTTAGTTACGCGTAGTTCTTCATGTAGGGTAGAGGTCTCATAGGCTTTCCCCTGTCCACATTGGCATGGCTATTGGTGTCATCCCTGTTCACTTTTGAACCATAATGAAGTGGGAAAATGGCACATTCTCACCATTGGAAATCAAGGCCCCTCTGTACCTATACAACATATACCGTATTTCCACACCCCCACCACACCCACCAATTCTACTTCTGTGTCATTGTGTAGCTTCTGTGAATAACATTTGAACTTTTGGAAAGGATGTCCTATGGTGTCCTGTACACAGAAGGAGCAGGAAATGTGTGGGAATTTCTAGATATACATAAAGCAAACACTATCTTAAACACTACCAAAATATTGTTAGGCCAGGAATATAGCTCACTGGTGGAGTGCTTGCCTGGCATGCTTGAAGCTCTAAGTTAAATTCTCAGTACTCACCAAATGTGATGATTGAAAAATTGATGAATCAGAGAGTGTGTGTGTGGTAGAATGGTCAGTATATTAGGCCAATTTGTGTTAATTCGGGAGAACTCAAGCCAGTCATAGGTGTTTCCATGGGTTTGCAGCTTTGGAATCTGTCTGACCTTAAACTAAGTGGTGAAATGGTAAATAAGGTTGATGAAGCTGGTGAGAAATGCCTGCAGTGTTAGCCAGAAGATACTTCAGAAGATTTCCAGCCTCTGAAATGGAACAAGTGTGATGTGAGCAAAGATGCCAGATAAACCATTCATCAGCAAGGATGGCAGAAATGCAGAGGCCGTGCCTGAAAAGCTTGAGCCACAGAATCTGAAAATATATCTAGATGCTTCAAACTTCCACCATGTTCAGGGCCTGGTATAGACCCAGAATGATAAACAGCTTTTCTAGTTTACTTTTTTTTTGAACAGCTTAAATATTTCAGGCCATGTTGTACTGATTCTTTTTGGAGTTCTGCTCAGAACATCTCAGATCTTTTTATTTGAGCCAACACCTTCCTTCCTTTTTACATTGGTTTTGATGTATAAGCAAAACGATTTGAGTTCAGGTATCCGGTACCCATGTAAAAAAGCCAGGTTTTCCTGTGTATGCCTGCAATTCTGCTGCTGGGGAGGCAGAGACAGTCAGCTCATTAGAGTTCTTTGGCTAGTGCTTAGCTGAACTGGTGAGCTACAGGATTAGCCAAAGACCCTGTGTCAAAAACCAAGTCAGCGGGTGAGTCAGGAAGACAGGGGATGTTAGTGACCTCTGGCTTCTACACAAACATGCACATATGTGCCTGTTTCACCACACACATATATACCCTCAGAAATAAACACAACACCACACATACACACGCACACACATATGCCCTCAGAAATAAACACACCACACACATATATGCCCTCAGAAATAAACACAACACCACACACACATGCACACACACACACACACACACACCAATTCTCTGTGTCATTCCTTAGCTTCTAATGAGCAACTCTTGAATGTCTCCAAAGGATTTCCTATTGGTTCTGGAGCAGTTTTTCTGTACCCACAAGGAACAGGAAATTCCTGGGAGTTTCTGTCATCCTGGGACATCCCGTAGATCATGCCTGGTGGGAGGAAAACTATGAAGTCAGAGGTCCCTTGGCTTAAAGAGGAACAAACTCTGGGATTTCTTTACACTCCAGAGCTCTCCCATCAGAGTCAGACTGAGGCTGGGATAACACTAGACACTGTTCCCGGAATTGATTTCTTCCATTTCCCAGCCCTATATCTATCCTTGCAAGTTTCTCTGGGGAGCACATTCTTTGAAAATCACCCCCCATGTCAGTCATTGTCCTATCATATTTCTGGGGAACTCTACCTAAGTCAATAAGCAGTCACATAAGTAAGACAAACAAAGAGTTCTTGCCTTCAGTTATCATGGGAAGAGTAAATGAAAGAATGGCCCCAGTGAAAAACTAGAAGCCAGTCTTCAGCCTTAGGCCACTCAGGTTGGCCTAGAAAAACAGGGAATGGCTAAAGCATTGAGAGATCTTAAATCTGGCAAGCCTATAGGGAAATTGTGGCGTACTGCAATATCTCCAGCTACAGGACTTCCAAGCTCAGTTTAAATATTACCAGGGAACAAGATAACAGTCCATCCTGCCTTTCTTCTCACTGTCCACCTTCTTTCCTTCCTTCCGTAGAATTCATATGCCACCCAGCTCACTCATTTAAAGTAAACAACAATTTCTTCAGTCCATTTTATAACATTTTTACGAGCACTAAGCGAAACATGATACTTTTGATCTTATTAACTTATTAACCACTCGAGTGCTGAGTCCTCAGCAGCCACAAATGAACTCTTGGTCTGTGTTGATTTCCTTGTTTGCGTATTTCATATAAATAAAATCATACAGTATGTGATCTCTTCTGATGGGCTTCTTTCAGTCACCATCAATATCTCAAAGTGAATTCAGATTATATAATGTAACTACACTTGACCTTTTATGGTCAAGTAACCTATCGAGTAGACAGGTTTTGTCTATTCATCAGCTGATGAACATTTGAGTTGTTCTGACTATTGTGAATATTTCTGCTATGACAATTTTTGTACAAGCTTTTATGTGGATATGGATTTTCATTTCTCCTAGTTATCCACTTAGAATTGATAGTGCAGACACAAAAATTTCTTTCTTATCTATAGCCAAAATCTGAGTCTTCATAACTTCCACCCTCGGTTTTTGTCCAAGCTTCTCTAGAAAAACGAACAAAGACTTTCCTTTCTTACACATAACATCCCTTCAAATCTTTCATCATTGTCTTCATGTCCTTCTTCAACTTCTACAGATTGACTCTCTTCTGTCCTTTTAATCATTGCAGTGCAGCGATGGTACTTACAGGGGTGAAAACAGAGACCTTGGAAGTTGTTGCAGTATCTGTTATGATGTACACAACAGCTTGCTTTTGTTCCAAAGCTAATGCTTTCCCATCAACAACAGTGAACCAATGGTGGATTATTTTAATTTTCCAAAATCAGGGGGGAAAAAATCACTTTCTGGGTAAGAAGACTCTTTAGTAGACGCTAACAGGGGTTTCCCTTTGGAAAATCGTAAGGACTGGTCAATTTCATACATACATTGTCACTTTTTAACCTGTTAATATGAAAAATTCTTTGTTTGTGAAAAAGAAAAATAACATATCTTGAGATCATTGAAGAATTCAGATGTCCTGAAGACAGTAGGCAGAAAACTTGATGATGTTGCAGGAAAATGAAGCCAGTTATTCAGTAGACCCAGAGTTCTACTGAACTGGGTAAAATGTAATGTTCATTCTTTTTCAGTAGCTATCAGTGTATCTGATTCTTCCTGTTTAGTCATATACCTAGGTATATTTTTGCATCTTTTAAAATATGATATTTAGGGCTTAGGATAGCTTCCGGTATTGTCTCATATTGCCTGTTTGACCTTGCACAAATCTCTTGACCAAGGACAAGCCATTGTAAGCATCGTTTTCTGTATCTCCTAACTATTTCTGTGATTCTCGAATTGTGTTGTACATAGAGATCTTGTTTAAAATGTCAGTTCTGAGCTGGTGCTTAAAGCAATTCTGATCAGTGTGTTTTGAGGACTTTCTTCCCAATAATAATTTAAAAACTTACATTGAAATGTGTGCTGATGCCCGTAGCCCTCAAGAGCATTCTTTTGATTACTAATTAGCCATTTATGCTTGGACCCTTTCTTCTGATAGGGAAGAAAATTTTATATCTTCATGTAATATTTTTTTCATCTGTACTGTGTGTGTATGCAAAGAAAGATGACAACCAAAATGAAAATAAAGAAAAAAATTCTAGTGTAGATCCTGCTTAGTTCCCTTTACCAGAACAATTTTTATATGAACTAGAATTTCTCAACTTCTGTGCTATGGACATTTGTGGCCAGACCATCTTTTGCTGTATGTGAAGCTGTCTCATGTATTCACAATAAGATACTGAACAACATTCCTGGCCTCTGCACATTAGATGTCGGTAGCAGCTCTCCCTGGTTGCAGCAACTCTAGCTGCTTCGCCTTATTACCAAAGGTGCCCAGGGGCTGTCTATTAATTCGCTTCAGTTGAGATCCATGCTCATAAAATGTGGTCCCCAAGAAAAGAATTTAAGAAATCTTTGCTTCCTTTGTTTGGTTTTTGTTGTACTACAAGGCAAGAAGCTGCTAAACTGTTGGTGTTCTGACCTTGTGTGTTAAACATTCCTCAGGATTCTGGAATGCTCTGGCTCATGGTATTTGTTGGATTAATGGGTTCCAGATAGGTTAAGTGTCTTGGCAGGAGAGGGGCATTTTGTTTCATTCTCTTCGTTTTATTAGATGCCTGACAACAAAATTTTAATGCTGGCCTCATATGTTCTCCTTGTTATCATAAAAATGGATCTATCGCAAGATAGATTTATTGGGGGAGTACCATTGCATGTGAAATGTTTTGAAAACTATAGTCACCACAGTAACAGAGGGTCACCCTTTGTATTACTGCTGTGCCTAGAAACTAAGGCATTTTTGAGGTTACAAAATTCGTTTCTTTGGAGAAAAAAAACCAAGTGCTATGGGATGCCACAAATGGCCAAGCAATCTACTGGCATTCCAATAACCTGCCATGTTGTGTGGTTCCCAGTGCCAGCTTAGCTATAATCTTTTGCAATGTGTATATTGGTGGTACAATATGTATACTCGCAGGGACAATGTTTTCGATAGGAGATATACTACTCTTACGTAGAAATTCTTAAAGAGTGACTTTCCTATGGCTACTAAAGATTTCGCAACCTCAGTAATCTTGGTATTATGGGTCAGATCATTCTTATGATGAGAGTTATCTTCTATTCGGCATTTCTTCCAAGTTGTAACAGGCCATGGTAGCTCTAGGCATTGCCAACTGTCCCCTTGTGAGCAAAATCGTCTTCAGTTGGGAATTGCTGACCAAAGAGATATGGAGAGAGATACTGGTAAATAAATGAATGAGCATAACTAATCATAAAATATGACTATTATGTTGAAACCTCCTTGATTACTGTGAAAATTGCTTTATGTTCAAATTTCTATTTACATTTCAACTGCACCATATATTATGGGTATACAACTCTCCTCTTGAATAAAATGAAAGTAATCATGTTTTCCTCACATCAATATAATGAAGATACTATTTGTTGCTTCCACAGAACCCCTGATTTAGGTTCTCAATAAACAGTGAAATCAATATTATTTGGAATAATCATTCTATTACTTGCAGTGGTGTCACAGTCTTGGAAATTCTGCAGTTTGGCACCTGAGCCACCATGAAGATGAAGAAAGCTTAGGATTATAGAAAGGAATATAATACCCTTGATTGTGGCTATAAATGAAAGGTCATTTTTCTTTTCATCAGCTTATATTAATTGTATATAAGAGTAGGTTTCATTATGACTTTTTGAGGAAGTACTTAAAGCATTTTAGTCATATTCACCCTTCTGTTGCCTCCTCCCTTTCCTACTCATCTCGTTTTTTATTCTCTTCTTCCTCTTCCACTTCCTCCTCCTTCTCTTCTTCTTCTCATTGGTAACCTAACAGTCTTAATTAGAGTGGTTTTTTTTTATTTGAGTGTGGGTGAGGTATTATTTAAAAGAGCATGATAACGCAGTAGAGGGAAGCTCACAAGACATCAACCTTAGACAAAGAACTACAGTCAACAAGGGTTGCTGAGAGTGGGAGAAATATTCTTCTCCAGGGAAGAGCACACCAGCTGGTTATCCAATACTAATTAGTCAGGAATGTACATATAAGTAATATTACCAAGACTGAGCTGGTTATATTTATGCATTTAGGAATAATAATGATAATCAATTAAAGAGAGACAAGCCATGGTTTTGAGAATGTGCAAGGGGTGCTACACCATAGGTTTTGGAGGTAGGAAAGCGAAGGGGGAATTGATATAATTATATTACAATTTAAAAACTGAAATATTATAGAAGAAGAAAAAGAAGTAAAACAGCATGGACAACTTATCAGTTACTATGCCACTAAAGAAAATATCTCTCCCACTTCCAGAAGCCATTAATTGTCTATAGATCCTCAAGGAGGGTTTGGCCCTCATGAGTCCCTCCCCTCTCCATGATAGGTGTTGGCAGACATAGTCTTGTGCACCTCATGGTCAGTTAATTGAAGTTGCTGTTAGTTCAAGAGTGAATTGGCCAAGTCATTTCTTGATTCTCAAGCAGCCGTTTGGAAAGTCATAGCTGGAGGGATTGTACCCTCTCCTTTTTTGATTAATGACCCTTGAATAGAACATTTATTTTAGAACCATCTCTCTGTGGGTTCTTTTAAAGGGCATTCTCCCGGGATCCCTGGCACACTGAGTAGCAGTTCTTCAGTGAACATACCAGATAGCAAGTACAGTAAAACCAATGGTACCTTAATGGAAACCTATCGTAATAGTTGCTTTACCCCAATCCTCCCTTGCTCGCCTTCTCCCCTGCATTCTCAGGTCATCATGTTTTTGTTCATAATTGATACATAACTCTGTGATGTTCTTTATGCTGGTGATTGAGACCACAGACAGCACCATGAGGCTCTACCAAAGCCATGTCTCTCTCTGTAATCTCTCCCGTGTGATTGCAGTTTCAGGCAATATCCTTGGGATCGTTAGGAATTCTTCAGGCACCAGTCTTGATCCCAGATCTGCTTTCAGGCTGAGAGTTATATCTTTAACTGAGTTGGAGAAAGGAACAAGGGCCTTTTGTCCTTCCTTGGATCCCTCCTAGGGATTTAGCAAGTGAAGTAAGGAATTGTGACTATCGAGCAAACTGATCATTCTGAAGTGGCACATATGTTTACAGTTTGCTCTTTGAGATTGCCACCCCCACAAGCAGGTTGAACTTCTCCCAGATGAAATGTCCTCCACCTAAAGCATACCAAGTCTCTCATTTGTTCCTACTTGTGAGTGGGTGAAATCAGCAATGACATTGTTGATGCCAGGGCCCCAGCAGAGCTGGAAGGCCCTCCTTTAATTACAGGAGACATGATATTGAAAAAGGAGAGAGGCAAGGAGCTACTTCCTAGCTCTTCTTCTTTATCCTGGGATTTGGTTCTTTAATTTAATTTTTGTAGCTCTGTGAGAAAGCCTAAAAGAGAGTCAACTCTAAACTATGTTCAGCCTTTATATAAACTATGTTCAGTCTATTTATATGGTAGAGTAAATAAAGCTTTTAATTAATACAATCCATTTGGGAAACTGTGGGGCACTATCCAGTAACATTAAACTCAGGCATGCTTACAGCCCTAAAACTCTATTTCTAGTTCCTTACCCTGTAAGAAGGCATGCATGTGTGCACATGGGGATATGTATAGAGATGCTCAAGGATATGTGATTTTCACTAGTCCTAAATTGGAATGACCATAAATGTTCATTAGCAGTAAAAAATGTAAACAATGATACCACATGCAATGGAATACCACACAGCAATGGAAATGACAAGCTACAGTGACATTCAACAATACTGATGAACTTTCAAATATAGTATTGATCAAAAGAGGCTGGATGTAATAAAAGCATATTTATG
The DNA here is from genome assembly GCA_001685095.1 of Ellobius talpinus. Classification (NCBI taxonomy): domain Eukaryota; kingdom Metazoa; phylum Chordata; class Mammalia; order Rodentia; family Cricetidae; genus Ellobius; species Ellobius talpinus. Next base: position 13,036 of record LOJH01000902.1, on the reverse strand, counting down.
CATGTGTCTATGTATACGTAAAGTTAGGAAATGACTAACAATTTTGGGTGCTTAGCTTTCTAAAATATGGTTACTTTCCACCAAGTGTGATTTTGAATCCTCTTACACCAAGGAACATTTGGCAATATTTGGAGACAGTTTTTGTAGTTGGAGGAGAATAAATACTACGGGCATCTAGTGTTAAAGAAAAGTGGTGCTTCTAAACATGCTATAGGACGCAGGGTTGCTCCACAACAAAGAATTATGAGTCCTCCAAAGTCAATGGCATGGGATTTGAGGAACTATAGTGTAAAAAGAAAGACAGGAAATGAAATCAATCAAAAATAAGATACTGCTGGGACTAGAGAGATGGCTCAATGGTTAAGAACACTTGTTTTGCAGTACCCACATGGCAAATAACAACTGCCTGTAACTCCAGTTCCGGAGTATCATACAACTTCTGACCACCAAAAGCCCTGTACGCAAATGTTGTACAGACATACATGCAGGCAAAACACCAAAGACCTATACACATAAAATAAAAATAAACAAGTCATAAAAATAATAGATGTCTTCCACTTCAGGATGAGGCCATGGCTATGAATAGAAGGGGATCGGGACCTGGAGTTAGGAGCACTCCATTCCTTAACTTGGCTGAAAGGTAGATGCAGAAATGTTCTGTAAAAATTAGTTGAGTTGCCCCTAAATTGCTATCTCTTTTTCTGTTTCAAAACGATAAACTACTTTAAAGGGCTGTGCTATTGGGATAATAGGATGGAGGAGTGTCAACACTGGATTTGGAGTAGGAATCCACTGCTCAAGCAGATCCCATTGCCATTGCAACTACATTGATGGAGCTAAGCACTCTCAGGTGTGTTCTTGGCGCCTTCGAAACTCCACAGTTTAATTTGTTTTCACAAATGTAATTAAGGTTTTCCTGAGCAATGGTAAGCAATCACCCTTAAGTTTTCACCAAATATGGAAAATTGCAACTTAATGTATAGACAGGTAGACTCCATTTTAAGTTGAATGTTCTGGGAGAAAAGATTCAGTGTTCATAGTGCCACAATGTCTGGGAGCAGGAATGCACAGGCGCTCTACTATTAACGTGGCACATGCACGCTTTTCTCTTGGCGATGATGCTGTTAGAGTAACTCAGAGTTTATTTTTGAGTCGCCTCTGGGGAGAATTATAAATATAGAGAAATTTATTTTTAAGTGGAACCAGGCCTAGGGATATAGCTTGGGGGCAAAAAGTACTTGCCTACCATGCATGAATCCCTGGGTTGCATTCTAGTGCCACAATAACAGAAGAAAAGGGAATATTAGCCTCACAGCCCTTAACTAATGAGTGGGTAGAAGTTTGATCCCAACAGAAAAGTTTCTTGTGTTTCTTGTTTCCTGCAGTATCCCCCATTATCCTAAATGATCCAATCTGAACTTTGAAGCCTCATGCACCGTAAGATATGGTTGAGCTCACCCAGAGCATGTGGACTGCTGCACTGAATGGGTTTGGAAAAGTGATCGATTTGGGAAGACACACCTGGAGCTTCAAGAATAGGCCTGGAAATAAATGTACTTAAATAGAAATCATTGATGAATTTAAATTATTTCAAAGTATACAGACCACATAGAACTATGTACAATCTTTAAGGTCCTGTTTTGTGACTTGTGCCTTCAACACATGGGCTAAGATTTGAAGGAACAGATGATGTTTTTATGAGGTGTCTTTGCTGGAGGACTAACCATTCATCTTCTTAAATCCTTGTCCTATACCACAAAACCCCTTCTATCATGGGGTGTGGGAGACATCACATTGATTTCATGGCAACTCAATAATAGCACTTTAGAAAGAAAGAAATATTCTAGAAGACAAAAGTCCTGTCTGAAATGTAAGTGCTCAGATTAGGAAGCATGAATTCTTCTATTGCTGCATTTTTAAGAATATAATGTAAGCAAATTCGGGGACAACCCACTTTTACAAGGTGAATTGCTCAAAAGTAATGATCAAAAGACTCTGGTGAAGGGTTTTTATCAAAGAGAAACTCAACGTTTCTTGTTTAGATATATTGTTAATGTAGCATTCCTCAAAGAAACAGGTGCTTAACTGAAACTCCAAGCTTCGATGACAAAAGAAAAATTCCTGAAGCCAGAGATCATCTTGTTTGCTTGTTGAAAACAGGGCCTCACTGTGTGGCCCCAAAGCTAAGCCATCTTATTCTACTGGAGAATTCAACTGGGTAGAAATCGGTGGAGCAAAAGACCCTAAACCGGGCTTATCATGGTTAGTCCACCTCATATCTCATTTTCATATACACATCCTCCCTAGGCTGTGGCATTGTGAGTCTTTGAAGGGTGGAAGATTACAAAGTGTGCAATGGTCCTCTATTTTCTTTGAAGACTTCCTTCTAAAGGTTATTTTTCAGCAACAGATAAGAATGAAAGTACAAGGAGAGAATTTTAGTGTGTCATTTTCCCAGTCCTGCCTGGACATGTTTGAGCAGGGAAGCCTCTAAAGTGAATGGGTTGAGCCTGTCCTCCCTTTATAGCAAAGGAGTAGGGGATTTGAGCAATGCAAGCTGCAGGGAGAACGAGAGGTACAGGTAAACAACTGAATGTCTTGCTCATAATATAGGCAATATTCTGGCTGCAGATTTCTGTTTGAGAAGAAGCTTGACTTTAAGTTTATTTTGTATGTTTTATGGCAGTGTAAAATACACACAGTAAAGGGTGTAAGTGGCACCAGTCTGCTGAACTCTATGGTGCAATGGCTGTTTACAGACAAATATGCTCCAGTAACTGTCTTACAGATCAAACCACAGACCGTCTTTAGCACCCCAGAACACAAATTGCTCTCTGCTTCCTTTCTAGTCCCCATTCTCCACCTTGATCCTTGCTAGTCTGACGTTTGTTACCAGGGATCATATCTGACTATTTCTGAGCATTATTTTACTGTGCACATATCCTGAAGATGACTTTTTTTGCACCAGTTTACAAATGTTTGGAGTAGTCCCATTGTGTGCAACTATGCCTGAAAATATTATGATCACAATTGTATGTGGTGTGGTCATTTAGATGATTCCCATGTATGCGTGAGTGGAAGACAGCTATGCTCACCACTATACCACCAGTGCTGCACAAAAGTGAATCGTTTCATGAGAAGGCACGCATGTAGTTAGCTTCAATATAACTGTCCAGTTTTTCAAATAGTTGGACCACTATGGAAATTATCTAGGATTCCTGCACCTTGGTGCTCACTATTTCCACTGTTTGTTATGAATATGCTGCCAATTGTTTTCAAATAATTATATGTCTGTTGGTGAACAGGCCTGTCCATATGAATTTGACAAGGGCCATTACCTACTTTTCTCTCTTTGCCCCAATACAGATCTGGCAGAGGATGTTTCTATAGTTCAATAGACAGGACACTGAAGAACTAGCGTTAAGTCATCCCCAAGTCCACTTCCCTCATCACAGCTACCAATCTGGGGCCTGAGTTAGGTGAATTTCACCGGTCTGGAGCCTCCACTCTATCCCCTCTCTACTCCCACCTCCGGCCTTGTCTGCATTTCTCTCTGAGGAAACTTGGTGACTTTTTAAATGAGGTGTTTTAAAGGACAGGTTTCCATGGAGGGATTTTAGAGCAGAAACCAATTGTATGAGTTATTGTGCAGTTCCAGTGTGTGCTAAAAAAAAAAAAAACGAGTTGATTTGCCTGGCAGTGTTTGCCAGTAGTGTTCCTCTTTTCTTTCCAAATTTTTGCAGATCTGTTTTCCCTGTTGACACCTAAGGATCAAAACAGCAGATAGCTCCTTGTTCAGTGCTGCCCCTTACCCTGCAGTGCATGCTCAAATCCAGCCTGGGTGGAAACTCACTCCTGTTCTAACAAATTCTCTACGACTATCTCTTTGGGCTTCCCTACACTGCCTAGTGCAAACTTCCTTAGCCTTTCTGATCCAGCCTCCAAAGCATCCTCCTAGCTTCAGCAGGTCCCAGAGGCAGTATTGCTTAGATCCTTCTCACGTGCCTGAGATCTCTGAGGGTCCCAGCATTTTGAGACTCAGATCAAGGTTTTCCAAAACCCTCAACTCCCTTGAGACTGATGGGAACTGCCTTCTAGCAACAGGCACCCAGTTCTTTCAAAGTTAATTAAAATTTCTCTTGGAAACCTAAGCTCTTCTCTGCGCAGGTGTTGAAGCCCCAGCCTTGAATGTCAGGACTAGGGGGCCGGGGAGGAGTCAAGTGCTAGGAGGCGGGACATTGGCCAACCTGACACCTGTCTTGGGCGACCTCAGTGGCTGCAGCCTCCAACAGCTGGCAGCGGCCACTGCCTCAGCAGGGACTGGCCAGGAGCGGAAGGAATTAAATGCCCGCCCATCTCATCAGGCTTGGCCGCTTCCTCCTCCTCCTCGCCCTCCCCCTGCTCGCTGCCTCCTCCTCCCGGTCCCCACAGGCTCTGCCTCGGGACTTGGTGCCAGCGACTCCCGGAGCCAAGCTCGGGCTCAATGCGCTTAGAGCACAGCAGGGCTGACGCCCAGAGCTTACTCTGAGATGGCAGTGAAGTAAGGGAACCTCTGAGAGACACTGTGACCCTAGGCTGAACAGGAGAGCCTGCTGCTCCTCCACGCGGGGACATGGGGGACCCGTCCTACAGCGAGAAGCCGCGACTGCACTACGCGGTAAGTGAGTGTCCCGGCAGGCACGGAGACAAAAGGGGGCGCCACTTGGCTGGAGAAGAAGGGGGATTGCGTGGAGGTGATGGGATCCGCTCTCTAGAGGTCTTTTGGCTGGGGAATTGGGTGTGCCAGGTACCTCACCCGGGAGGGCTACCTGCTCCAGAACTCAGCCATGCTCCTCGAAATCCATGCGTGAAGTCGTCCGTGCACTCAGTGTCCCTGTTCCCTTGACTTGAGCAGTGGTCACTGAGTCCACTACCTGGAGCTGGACCCCATCACTACCTTACTGCTTTTGGTCAGATGTAGTGGAAAGACAAGAATTGAGGTAGATAGAAGTGAAGGCTATCCACTAATCTGGATGTGTGGCCAGCGGAGTTGCTGGAGAAACGTCGCAGGGAGCTTTAAGTGCAACGAGTTTATTCCTTGGAAGGAGTTTGTACATTTTCCTAGGAGTGTGCGAAGAAACAGAAGGTCGCCAATTATCTGCTTAATCCAAGGGGTTACCAGGGAGTCCTCTCTTGGATCCTTCCTTACCTCATGGTGACCTCTCTTCTTTCTGTTGACTTCAATGTCCCACAAATATTTATTGGGGACTTATTTTGTGCTGTCGCTGCAGGTACCCACTGAACATACGCAATATATGGAAAGCTCATGGAACTTGTGTCCTTTGAAGGAGTCCACGTTTCATATTAATGGTTAACCAAAGAAAATTCTAGATTAAGCATTTTTTTGAGAGAGAGAGGGAAAGAGAGAAAGAAAGAAGACAAGGAGGGAGAAAAGAAAGATCTTTGAGCAATGAGCACTGCTTCTGAAGACTGTCAGGAGGGGACAGGCAACAGCTTCCAGACCTTTTATTTTCAACTTTGAAGATGTGTAGTTTTGAGATGAGATGCCACTGTTGTTCTGTCATCTGCTAGTTTACTGTGCTCTCTCTGATGTGCTTTTCACTGTTGAGATTGAGCATTCTGACTGCCCATTTGGAAAAAAAAAACCTGGAGAGAAACAGACAAGACAAAGAGCTGACAAGAAAAAAAATCAATATTTATAGTAAGGCAAAGGCTGTCTGGAATTCGCATACTCCCAATCTGCTCCCTACATTAAAACTGTATTTTTTATTTCAAGGAAGGCTTTGATGCAGTCAGGAATGGTAGGCTCAGAGGTTCAGGAGCTGCCTGGGTTGGTTCTAGACCGGCCACTGGGGCAAATTGAGCACCTCTTATCACTTCTTTCCACTGGAAAGGTGAGGGTATGAGCTAGGAAACTGCTAAGTTTCTTTCCTAGGCTGATCTTCAAGGAACATGAAACAGCTCTTTCTCTGGTTTAGCATAGTTGTTTGTCTGGAAAAGTCAAGTGAGCGCTGCGCAGTTACTGATGCTTGTTCGTTTCTGCGGAGGCACTGGTGGCTCTGGGATTGACCCTTTAAAGTAGTCTTAAGGGTAATCAGGTTTCTGCAATGGTTGCCATTCTGTCCTATTTGTGCTCTCTCATCACCAGCCTTCAACATATTGTCCAGCAGCTGTGTCCTGGTGCCTTTCGGTTTGTAATTACAGGTCGTTTTGAGGCCCTCTTTAGAGTGCTGGTGGCCGAGGAAAGGTGATAACTGGCTCCTTACTTAAAAACCTATGTGACCATTTAATGAATGGCTATTACTTCCATATACAAATATATAAATACAGTCCAAGTATTTCATATTGACATTTAAATTTATCTCTCCTAAAATAATAAATTCATGGTCAAGCTCATGGTACTATATCCTCTTAGGCCCTAAATATTTGACCGTAAACAGCCCTTTCTACTAATTTGGGCCTTCATGCACATGTGCTTTGTATTAGGACTGGGAAAGGGAAGATTTTAGAGAGTGTTTCTGAAAGAAATCACCTGGGTGCTCTGAATATATATAATATATATATATACACTTTATAATGATGAAGCAATCGTGTTCAGCAGCATAGTAGGTGGAATTCAAAGTAAAAGCCTGTTGCTTTTCACAGTAGCAAGAACCTTCGGGGCTAAAGATTCAGTGCTGAACTCTGTCTACCTCAGTCATTTGGGTTTTTAATAATTCTGGACTTGTTTTGTCCTTCAGCACAAATATTCCACTTGCTTTGCTCTATGTGGTTTGACTGCACTATGCTCTTCCTGGGAAAGAACTCCTCTCTACGAGTCTTTAGTACCTCTTCACTCCCCTGAAATAAAAACCAGGGATAAATAGTTAATATTCTTTCTTTGGAGCATTGTATTTCCTGTCCAAAGCAAGACTACATATACTAAATAAGTGCTTGTCATTTATTCACTCAAAAAAAACTTTTATGGAGTATCTATTGTGTGTTATGTATTTGAACAGTTTCCCAGACACAGGACACTTCATTCACCTCTTAAGGTCCACTTTCAACATCACTGAGAAAATGCATAAGTGATAAGAGCATTGAAAATTTATAGTATCAGTTACTTTTTCAAAGTGTGGTACAATGATGCTTTTCTTTATCTTCACCACAGAATGTATCATAGCAGCTTATGTTCCTGTTCAAAGTGTTCCCTCCGTGGTTTTCTCACATTCAGTTTCTGTCTATTCCATCATTACAACTGGGTGTTGTCCTTGAGTACCTCTTGGTGACTTCGTCAGATTTTGGGATACTTTCTCTGGCTCCAAATTGAAGAATAGGGTGTATCTATAATGTGACCTATCTTCTAACAGAGATGGGAGATGACCTCTGTTTTATAATAGCTAGGAAGAATGTAGTAAGCCATCCACACATTTGAGAGCAGTTTAGGAAATCAAACCTACCAGACTTAGTTTGTATGGGATACATAGGGAATAGAGTATAAATAACAAGTATGCCAAGGATGTAATGAGTGAACCAATGGTTTTGGGCCACACTTCTTGAGAACCTACAGGCTATTAAGCATCATCAGACTTCATTCAAATTTCAAAATGATTGGAAAAAAATTTGGGTCAGTTTTAGCCTCAGATTCAACTGGTAGACTTGTGGATTATGCAGATTTTTCCATCCTCTGGTTTAAATAAATAAAACGGAAGAGCAGGAGAGTTGAAGGTGGTACAGAAATAGTTCAGTGACAGAACCAAGGACATTACCCAGGTGTCCTGTCTTGATGGAATTCTTCCGTATTATTTATATGGTTGAAACAGTTAAACCCAACTATTTCTCTTCCCATATGCCCTGTTGTGGTAAACATCTAGCAGCAAAATGTGAGGCTTTTAGTGATTTAATATGGCGTTTAGTGATTTAATATGTTCATCCATATTGTCAAATCACATGGTCAAATACCTCCTTAATTTGCATAGTATAGTCCAAATTCTAAATTTTAAATTTCTAAGAAATTCAATGCCATAACCTCTTGCCTTCCCCAAAAAGGCATTAGAAAAAGATTTAGATTTGAAAATTGGCCCTGTGACTTCAGGGAGTTCTCTCCAAGTTTTTGCTTTTGATTCGTTGACCTTTCCTCTTCTTGAATTGGACAAAGAAAGGCAAATGGAATGCTCAGTATAGCCCACATGAAAAGCCACTGGACTGAGAGCATTCATTTCTGTTTGATTGGTAGATAGAAAACTCTGTGGAGTACTGGGTGCATCTTGCCCCTGCCATCATACCAGTATCTAGCAAAGGGCTGGGAGCCTAGTAGGTGCTTGTTGGGCATGTCGTGATGGCTAGGCTGCATGAATCCTGTAGAGATGAGACCTAATTTTGATCTGTTTGCTCTCTTCCATTTCTCTCAGCAGACTTCTTAACAGCTCTGTCGCTGACCTCACTTCCTGTTTGGTGTGCTTGCCCTGACATCTGTACTTTCGACCAAAACATTGTAATCAGAAGTTGACTCCACCCAGTTCCACTTAACAGTGTTCTAAGGAGCTGACCCAAAAGATTAAGCCCTCTACCTTGGTAGTAAGTCTTCTCTTAACACAGGATCGCAGGGGTCTTAGTACAAAACTTTTCGTGTGGTCCCTCCAGAAGCATTCATTTTCCAAAGACTTTGAAAATATTAGAGTTGTTTTACGATTCAGTAATGTTGAATACAGGGTGCTCTTTGGTGATTCTGAAGATGTCAAAAGCTGGGCTCTGCTGTAGGGCTGTATAGATAGAAATCACTTGCCATCCATAAGTGCTGCCAGTGGAGACAGCTAAGAAATGGAGCAGAAATTACTGTTTGCTTTGAATTTATCTCCTGATAAAAGTTAAAGACAAAACAGCAAAAACTTCAACTTGTGAATAAATGAGAGGTTACTGAATTCCCTTGATGAACACCTCTACTCATTATAAATACCTTTCCTAACCTCCCATCTTCCCAGCATGGTATTTTTTTCTGTTACATTCTTATTTGGATGAAGCCTCTTTGGTCTGGAAGCCCTATTGTTTAAAGAAGGCATGCCTCCCAACTTCCAAACTATTCAGTAAGCATCGTTGTTACTGGATAATCAGATTCCCACTGGGTACTGTATAGTAACGATATCAGCCAATCACTGAAACAGATACTACATGTTGCTTAATTTTATTTCGCATTTTTCTGGGGATGAACTTCTTCCCCTATCTTGTGATAACCCTTCACTGGATGGATTTGATTTTCAACTTGGTTGTGAGAGTATTGTCCAGTCATAAGAATTCTTTGCTGTATTCTTGGTTCCTTGTTTCCCGCTTGATAGTTTCTAGACTCTACCATCTCAGAAAACAGGTGGGGGACCATGTATTGAGAAGAATCCTTTAATAATAAAAGGATACAGTGAAATCTAGTGCTTTAAGATCTTTGGTTTGTTTCTATTGCAAGTAGAATAATATTTGTTCTTGTCCTTAACCCTCTAAGCCCTCCTACATGTTCTTCTCTGCTTCTTGCTTCTTATCACCTTTCTCTAGTCTGGTCACAGTATTTTATGATCTATAAAATTGACCACTTCCTCCTTGAGGAGACTTTGTATCTGTCCTTTAAGCCGAGAACAATCTTTGTATGGCACACTCTTCTGCACCCTTCACATTATAGGCAGGGAAAGAGTCGCCTTCCTTGAAGGCTTTCTTTAAAGTGTTTCTGACCCCTCTCAGTTACTATCGATCATACCTCATGAGATTCTGCTTTAATTGGGTTTCTTATCATATTTTATATTCAGTGCTCATTTCTCTGAAATGAAGTGAAAGCTTGTTCAGAACAAGCCTTCACCAATATATTTCCATCTTATCTCCATTGCCTAGAGTAGGCAGTGGAACAAATTAGCTTCTGGTTTTTACATAGACTATAATAGTTTTCAAAGTTTACTTGACGTTCATTATTTAGTGGGTTACAGATAGAGTGGGCACTGTTAAGATGCCCACTTTTTACACTGTTAAGATGCCTTCATCTTTTTACACAATTCCTACTAAATGAGCATCCAAGGACCAGACTGGAAATCAATAATCTGGAAATCCTTTGTGGGTCATTCTGATATCAGTCACGTTTAGAAACAGTAGACACTGACTTACTTAGCTCACAACTTATTACTGAAGCAGCAAAAGCTTGAATCTGTTAAAATCTAGGAATCAACAGCAAAGCAGCACTTGATAGCACAACGTTATACTTAATGTGATGCCAAAGTAGTAGAGTACAAAGTTTCAGAGAGCTCCCTGGTTTTAGAGGTTAGTGTTCATTTAAGTGAAACTGTCTCAGGATATTGGAGACATAGAAATGCTCCTTGGTCTACATATTGTGGGCTGCCGATATGTCCCCCAATTTTTGTTTTTAATTTAAGCCAGTAGTTCTCTACGAGGGGCCATTTGACAAGGTCTCAAGGCAGTTTTTTTTAAAGTCACTAATGGAAGGAATTGTGCCTGTCATCTATTTTGTAGATACTAGAGGTGCAGGTATGCATCCTACAATATATAACAATACACAATGAGGAATTGTTCACTTCCAAGTGTCAATTGTGCTGAGGACCCAAAGCCCCAACTGAGATGTTTTTATATAGAAATCAAAATCTTTAATGTTTGGAGAACCATTTTTTATGACATACCTCGAAACAATTCATGTATATTTCTCAGCTTTTTAAAGGATGGTTTTGACAAAATGAAAAATGCACTGTGATTGATGTGAGTCCCAGCTATACAACATATTACATGACCATGAAGTACTGATACTGCGAAGGGTATTGTCATTATAGAAGTCTTGACACTTTGGGACTTTTGCTTCTTGTTTTCTCAGTACCGATGTTCTTCCAAATCCTGGGATTAAGAACTGTTTCCTTCTCTATGCATTAACATCTATTAGCCACACCTGGTGTGCTTCCTTTCTCTTTTAGGACTCAGCAGGCGTGGTGGTTGCTCAAATCTGGTAAGTCTGTGTCTAAAACCTCAAGGTATAGTTCTGAAAAGAGGATGCGAATCATTCTCAGAAAATCTTCATGGGTGGACAACAGACCTTCAACAGCCTGAGAGCAAGAAGTGTTGGCGTGTTCTTTTGTTCCATTGCCTAGGGATGTGACATAGACTTTTTGCACTGAAAGGAAAAAGTGAGAGAGGAGGGAGGCTGTGGCTCTAAACTCTTCGTCCTCAATCCTACCTGGACAAGCACAGGGTAGCCTGTAGTTGGTGAGTTATCTTTTCTGCCATTGAGATGATTGTAGGGGTCTTTTCTAAACCTCTGCCCATCTCATTTAATGATAATTAACATGATCTGTTTTAAAACGTAGGCTCCCAAAAATGATGGACAAGGGGCAAATAGAGTTACTAGCCACTTGCTAGATTTTGGACAGTAGTCACCAGTTCTCCCAAACACACGTGTTCTCCTTTAAACAGAGGATAAAAGGAACAAAGGGTGAGAAAAAAAGGGCTGTCATCACCACTGACATAGTACTAGTTTCTTTATGTAGAGGTAGGTTGCTTTGCTGTGAATACAGTATGCTAGCCTGGCACTCCATCCACTGAGTTACATCCACAGCATTTGATATGAACAAGGGATATGATGTGGCACCAGGAATTTGATCATAAGTTTAAATATAATCATTGTTCACTTAAATATGGTTTTACTTCTGCTTTCCTTAAAACATGTTGTGACCCTTTGAAGTGAAAATCCATTAGGTTTTCCTTTCCATCTTGGCTGATATATTCTTAGCACTTTCTAATTAAAAAATTATAATAAAATGTGAGCATTTGGGGTGTCAACTAAACTAGATTTCTGAAAAGATTTTTTCAGAAGAATTTGGAGGAAAGTTGCTATGGGAACACCAACTTTTGAAGATTAACTAATAATGTTTTTAGATGGTCCCTTTATACAGCTGACTGAAGTATCTGGTAAAGAAATTGACGGAGTCAGTTCAAGTTTTAAACAAACTGAAGGCACCTTTTGGCATGGAGAGTGGCCCGTTCTGTGTTTCCTGAGCAACCTTATGTTGGGTGGGTGCTGCTTCATACAGGCACAAAGCCCTGGACAATATTGTAGATCTCTATTATAGCGGTACCATTTTAGTTACACCCAGAGAATAGAAGAACTGTACTAAAGGGATGGCAACTTGAGTTTTCAGAATAATTTGAAATGGTAGCTCAGTGTTATTTCTGTATATATGCTTATGACTTTCATGCTCTACCAGACGCTATGATGTTGGTCTTGATGGTCTAAACACAATTTAAAATGATTATCTGAACAAAAATCATTTGACTTTTGTCTCAAAACATAGGCCATTCTCTTGCTTTAAGCTATTGAATCATAGAGGAAATCATAGTGTTAAGATCTAAACAGAAAAGGCACTCAAAATGCTTAACTTGAAGAGAGCTATTTCTGACATGTTGACAGATGTAAGGGAAGCAATGAAGGGTGGCAAGGGACTCTGGTCATGGAAGGAGCAACGGTATGACAACCCAGTGACTCTCAGCATGACTGGAAGGGATACTAGAAATGTGTCCAGAGGGCAAAATCTGGAGACGAAAAAGTAGACTGCAACATTCCATCCCTTGGCATCTTGTTTTTTTTTTTATTTTGCCATCTCCTTGAACCAAGCCCAGACATTTTAGTGAGATATGTGTGGTAAGGCAGATCCCAGAATATAGAAAGGCAGATGCTTTGTTTCCTTTCACTGTGTGTGTGGAGGGGAGGATGCTGGCAGAGAGTACCAATCTCAGTTGAAGACATTGGTGAACAGAGAGTCCAACCTGAGTGTATGCAGTCTTGGGACTCATTTACTAATGAAAGAGCCTATATTCCTTTAGAGGGCTCCCAAATTGCTTAAAGTATTTAATTAGCATATTTAAACTATTCCTGTATTGTTCAAATTCCACCTGTAGAACAATTAAAAACCCAGAGACAGTGCTCCAATGTGGGTCTCTGTCCTATCTCCATCCATCGCCAGCTGAAGGTTCAATGGTGTATGCAAGATATTCATCAGTGTGGCTATAGGATGGGGCCAGTTGAGGC
>LOJH01000901.1:51260-63634 GCA_001685095.1 Ellobius talpinus | reverse complement strand
ACCTTATGTTTTGAGGCAGGGTCCTCTCACTGAAGCAGATTAATTCATCTAGGTTGGCTGGCTAAGGAGCTCTAGGGAATCAGCTTGTCTTTGCCTCCCCAATGCTGGGATTACAGATGCATGCTACCATGGCCAGGTTTACATGGGTGCCAGATATCTGAACATAGGTCCTTATGTTTGCACTGCGAGGAAACACTACCAACCAAGCTCTCTTCCTTGGCTCCAATTCTTTTGTAAAATACTTTTGTTTTTTCTAAGCCATAACCCCATGTTAATGTGAAGAGACAGTTCTACAAAGCTCAATAGAGAAACCCACAGCTTTTGTCTGCATTTCTCATGTCCCCAGGGCAAGCTCTCTCCCTTCCCTCAGCAGCTGCTCCTGATATTTACCTCCACATCTTAAAGCTCAGGCTTTGACTTTCCTGTTGAAGGCTTGTCTGCTGACCACCCAAAGTCTTTCTTTGACTTTCCTGTTGAGGCCTTGTCTACTGGCCACCCATAGTCTTTCTTTCAGGAACTTCCGCCTGCACTACCTACAGAGCCTTTTCCTCTCCCCTCCCCTCCTTCCATGTCCTGTCACTGCAACTCCGTCCACAGCCTGTACTTCTGCTTTTAGGAGAAGATCAATGCTGTTCACTGCTGTATCCTTCCGCTTACCACAACTTTCACCGGTTTCCTTCACAGTGCTGTGCTTCACCTGGACCTCAGAACTCACCCTTTCTTCCTACTTGGTTTTCTACATACTTACAACTTGCTCATTCCCTAAATCCTCTCAGAGCTGTGAAGTCGCCCTACATTAAAATATTTTGCATGTTCTAGCAATTTCACCTTCTCAAAGCCCTGTCTTCAGGTCCTCTTTGATCTTCTCCATTCTTACCTACCTTTTCTTCTTCTAGCTGTTGGGATTTCACTGTTTCTAATCCTGGGGCTCATCTGACTGTGCCTCTTTGTTTTGTTGTTGTTTGTTTGCTTTCTGTAATTCTATTTATCTTTATGTTATGTGTATGGGTGTTTTACCTGCATGCATATCTGTGTAGCATATGTATGTCTGATGTCCATGGAGGCCACATCGAATGCTCAGGAACTGGAGTTACAGGCAGTTGTAAGCTGCCATGTGGGTGCTGGGAATCGAATGCAGATGCTCTGGAAAAGCAATCAGTGCTCATAACTGCTGTGCCTTCTCTCCATTTCCAGCTTCCTTGGTTTATAGAGCTTCTCCTTTTCTTGGCTTGCATCATTTTGGAAGGTGTATCCTTCAGTAGTCCTCTGAGAAACTGCGTGTAAGAAGTAAAACTTTGGAATGTATTTGTTCTAACTTCACATGCCACAGACAGTTTGGTTGGGTATAGAAGTCTGCACTGTCAATCACTTTCCCATAGGCCAATGATGACTTTGCTTCTCAGCCTCTTGGCCTCCCATTGCTCCTGAGGGGGCTTAGGTCAGTCCCACTGCTGATCCTTCTCTTTGGAAATCAAGGGTCTTCTTCCCCTTGGTGTTTGAAAATTGCACATCATTCTGGCTTCCCATGGATCTATACTGCTCATATGAGAGATTCAGTCGGAATCTTTAATTTGGAGAAACCATCTAAAAATATCTCTTGAATTACTTTATCCTGTCCCCCTCCACCCTTTGCTTTTCATTACTATGATTAGATTTTTTAATTCATTACTGATCTTTCTCTTTTTTGAGTCAGGGTATCATATCTTAGCAGAGGCTAACCTGCAACTCATTGTGTAGCTGAGGATGACTTTGAGCTCTTGGTCCTCCAGCCTCTAATTGCCTGAGTGCTAGGATTACAAGTGTGTACCCCCACATCTGGTTTATATAGTGTTGGAGATTGAACCCAGGGCTTCATGTATGCTAGACAAACATTCTACCAAGTGAGCTCCAGCCCCAGGCCTTGGCTATTATCTCTGAATTGTCTTTTTAAAGGTCAATTACCATCTTTTCTTATGACTGTACCATCTTTACTTGTCTTCCTGTGTTTGTGAAAGACCAGACATTTCACCTCGCCCCTCCCTAGTTCCGTCTCTTTCTTGTTATAGTTTGTTTCCTCTAATTTGCTGCCTTAATAACAATACTCTTTGTATTTCTCATTAGATGCCAGCCATTCCTAGTTATTGACTCCTACCAAGGAGTGCAGTACTAAGGAGATGGGTGACTTCTGGACACAAAGGAGGGGTTCCCACACTGATGAGACAATTTCCTTGGGGAGATCCATGGCCAGGGTGTTTTGTATTTTATTTCTCTTGGACTGGTCTTAAAAGATCCCTGTTCCTGATTAGAGCACATGTGGGTACTATTACACTAAAGAAATGTCCAAGGAAGAGAGAAGGGAGGATCCTCCCGTGAAACCTCTGAACAGATTTCTTTTGTGTTTTCTTGGTTTGAATCGACACTGGATATTAAGAATGAGTTTAAATATAGAGCAAAGCCCTGGTGTGAAGGGAGAGAGACACACTTTGTAAAGGGACAATATATGGACAAGACATAGTCCCTTTAACGGTCTTGACAACTGCCATGAAGACAGGAGCATATTCAGAGCATCACAGTTTTCGTGGGTCCCAAGTCTAGAGGCACACGTTGACACCAGCCAAAGGATGGGGCAGTTTACGGGAGGACGGAGCAGTTTTACATCAGGTATCTTTAACTAAACTCCTATTGAAAACAGGCTTGTAATGAACAGCCCATGGTTCAATCCCCAGAACTATATACACCAGACACAGGGGCAAACACCTGTAATCCCAGTACTCAGGTTGGAGGCTGAGGGACCAACATCTCAAAGTCATCCTCAGCTACACAGTAAGTTGGAGACTAGCCACTGTCACTGCAGGAGGTCCCGTCTCAAAAAATAAAAAGAAAGTGAAAGAGCTCTTTTTTTGGCTTCCTACTCCATCTTCAGAGGTAGCAGGTGGTACCAGATCCTAAACCTTCAGGGCAACGTGTTCTGTGATGTCTTCAGCTTGCTCTGCTGCTGGCTTGAAACTCAGCCCTCTGGTCTCTGATGAGCCTTGATGCTAACAGTTTTGGAACTTCCATGATACTGTAACGGATAGAGTCTCTCCATATCTTTTTGGCCTGGCGGGCTATTTGCCAAAAATACTTTAAAACAAGATAAGACTGCATACATTATTTTTAATCCCTAAAAGAAGCACAGTTACCATGATCTCTCATCGTAGAATGTCGAAGATCATCACATTCAAGATCACTCAGTGAGGTGGGGACAGAAGTGGCTGTTAAGCTTCAACTTCAAGCATGTGCTCGACTCTGGATTTTCCTGTAGATCCTTATGGCCCATCTGGATATTCTGCACTGCCCAGTTCTACGTTACAGGGGAAACAAGTTCTTGGAACTTAAGTAACCTATAATCTATTTGGATTAGAAAAGCATGCTGTACTTTATAAAAACAAACTGTGAATATTATGAGAGAGTGTATAATTAGTGACAAAGATAGCTCTTACAGTCCACAGAGGGAATTCTAGGTAATCGAGAGCTGGTTTTTAAAATGGTCCCTGAACTTTTACAATGTCACGTGTCCCTGGCTACTCCTTTTGCTTAAAAAGTCTTTTCTCTTAGTTCTCAGCTCAATAATTTTCTTTCTTATCTTGACAAATGTTGCTCCTCCCACAAAGCCTTTCTCAACTCATTCGTGACGATGTCCTGCACATGCCCTTTCTGTCCTGGAGCACACATCCCCATGGTAAGGATGGTGGGCTTGGTTGGAGGTGGGAGATATGAAGAGGGGATACATGGCCTCATTTTCTCCTCCAGCCTGGGGTTCCACAGCAGGAGCAGCCAGTCTTGTTCGTCTCTGGGTCTCTCGTGTCTGGGGTTATTCCTGACATACACTAAAAGGTTCATGCAGTGAGAAAACCAATCAGAAATCAAAAAGGAAAACAGTGCATCCCACAGTGTAGTCGCATGTTTCTTCTGATCTGTAATCCTGGGGTGGGGGGTGGGGGGTGTTCACATGAGAGACTGCAGGTAGGACAACCCCAGGTGCAGGTCTCGCCTTCCTCCTTGTACGAGGCAGGGTCTCTCTCTTGTTGTTTGCTGTTCTGCACATCCGTCTAGCAGGCCCTCCTGAATATCTCCTGTCTCCACCTGACGTCTCACTGCACCCACAGCGGAATTAAAACCACATGGCTTTTACAGCATTTCTAGACATTCAACCTCAGGTTCTCATACCTGTGCAGCAAGCAGTTCACCTACTTGGCTATCTTGCCAGCCTAATTCTGGAATTTTGGAGGCAGGACACCAGAGGAGGAAAGAAAAATACAGAGGGATCTCAGGGCAGCTTTGCATTACCAGGTGCTTAGGAATTGCTGGGGTTCATATTATTGCATCAGAAGAGAGGAACTAACAAAAGTGGCTTCTCTGCTTTCTAACCCATTGCCATCCTGCTTGGATGTATAGAGCATTTTCCCATCAAGTTGTGATTAGCTCCTCCCTGGGGTCTTACATACCAATCTCTTTGAAGAGAGCAGGGGGCACATTTTTTACCCACTCTTCATGTGACTCTTCTTCTCCAAATTCTTGCCTCAGACTGAGGAAAGAAGGATCTGGGTCTTCACATGCCCCACCATGGATATTCATTCTTATTTAGGTAGTGGATGAAAGTGGATACTCACAGGTGCAGAAGTCCCCAGTCTCCTTTCCCATAGTCTGACCTTAAGAATCTAACTCGCCCACCCCAGTCCAGGCTTCCTCCTCTATAAAAGTGAATCTAATGATGCTTTGCCCAACTTGCTGAGGAGAGGCTTAATTAACCAAGGCTCATTTCTCTCGGCACTTTGGACATCATCCATGGGCACAAAATTATGTTATTACTCGGAATAATAATAATAGTTTCCACTAATAATTCTGTGTTATTACTGCACTTAAGGAATTGCATTAGAGGCTTTCTGGAGCAAGTTTAATACCTATAAATGTCTCTCCCTGGTAAAACAAGAGCACATCGTACAGTGATTATGGTTTATCTTATGTTTCAAAAGTACCCGTTGGAACCCTCTGCAGAGTCCTTCAGCAGCGCCTGGCCAACAGGGACCTCTTTTCATCTCAATTATTCTCATGTCCACTGAAATCGCCACACTTTAGCAAAGTGGCTTGCTATCAAGGCTTGTGTGTGAGCAACTCCAAGGGCCTAGGGTGTGAGCATGAAAGAGTTTCACACAGGAATAAGAAGAGGACCCAGCTTCTCGCAGCCAGAGCAAGATGCCCATGTTCCAGACTCCAGGTTCATTCTATCTGTCATGCCTTTGCAAAAACACTGTTCTCAACCTGAGAAGGCTCCTCATCTTACCCCCAGTATCTCCTTCTTCAGTTTGGACAGAGGCCACTCCTAAGGGTCTTATATACCAAACCCTGATAGAGAGAATCAAATCCATTTCAGTCTTCTGGATTTGCCCACTGGCACAGTGTGTCCATGTCATTCTGCAGGGCCACATACAGTAGGTGCTTCTTCAGTATGCTGAATGAATAAATGGATCTCCTCCATGTCTCTCTTTTTCTTCATTCTCTTAGACTCTACCTTCCAGACTGACTAACCCTCCTTATCCACGATTATCACTGGTGACCAAAATAGATGAAGGAGGAGGAAAAGAAAGAAGATTATCAAAAGGATAGAGATTGTGTGGGCAAAGGGGATTAGGAAGAGGGCCCAGTGAGAAAGGAGAAGGATCTAGTAAAAGGGAAGTTCTGAAATCAGGGAGTTTCCCACGAGATACTGAAAATAAAGCCATCCTCAAGTTTCCGTTTTTAAGGAAGTGTTCCACACCAGAGGAAAGGTGTGGGAAGGAGACACCAGTCATGAGTCTCTCCAAGTGTTACCTTCTCTGTTCCTCCCATTCTCTCTCTTCAACAGGATGCTGAGGCGCATAAAACTGAGGATGCTACAGAAGGCCCCAGAGTCAGAGTATGTCCTTAAAGATCGCACTGCAAAGTGGAAAAGCCCCAAAGGAAACTCCAGTAGGGTCTGAGCCCCAAGTTGCCTGTATTCTCTCCTTTTCTGATGCCGTGATCAAATGCCACGACCAGAAGCAACTTAAGGAAGAAAAGGTTTAGTGTACAATTCCATGGCAGCAGCCAAGGCAAGGAAGGATTGCAGGAGCAGGGAACTCACTCCACACAACAGAAGCAGAGCAGAAACAGGAAGTATGGCAGGGCTATTAACCCCTGGTGACACATTTCCTCAAAGGAGGCTGGCTCTATCCTCTAAAGGTTCTGTAACCTCTCCAAACACATGAACCAATGGGGACATCGCCATTCAAACTATGACACTGCCATTTAGAAGTATGGTGGAATGCTATTCATTTGGGACTCTCAAAACACCACTCTTGGTGGTGGATACATAGTTACATTGATAGAATGCTTACATCGAATGCAAGAAGCCTTGGGCTTCTTCAACTCAACATCTCATAAAACTGTGTGGTGGTACATACCTGTAATCCCAGGACTTGGGAGGTGGAGGCAGGAGGATCAGAAATTCAAAGCCACATGTTCTATACACCCAAGGCTAGACTGGTTTATATAAAGACCTTGCCTCAAACACTCCGCCCCCTAACTTCTAGAGATCCAGACAAGAAAGGGGCGTATCTGCTAAGCAGGAACAGACCTTAGTGCCCAGAGAAGTATTAAGCACACTGAACAGAAGTCTGATGCTTTTGTATGAAAAAAATTCCACGTCATCATTAGGAAAGCAAACTGAGCCGATTTTCCTTGGCTCTTGGTTCCACTTTCCTAAGATTAGGTGTGTGTCTCAGAGCCTGCCTTTGTACATAGGCCCAGCAAGAAGGCTGCGAAGTTCCTGACCCGGCAAGATTTTCCACCCTGTCTGGGCCAGGCAGACATAACTGTATTTAAGGACTTTTGCAAACCTGCCCAAGGAAGGTCACCAGGCAGGCTGAAGAACATCTGCTCTGCCATAGGGTGCCTTCTGCAGAGGCTATGGGACACCCATGAGAAGAGTTCTCCCGATGACTCCTAAGATCTTGAGTAATGTGGTCTCATTCTCTAACTTTCTATATCTATATTCTTCTTTCCTTTCTGGCAAAGTATTCAAAAGAAGGTTCCGTAGTAGAGGGAGTAACAGTCTCATCTTTGATTTACAAGATCCCTGGGATACTTCCCCCNGACAGCAATCCCACCTAACATAAGGAGGAGTTAGAGTTTGCTAACCAACAAAATCCTTCAGGACTAAGTTCTGATGCTGTCTGACATTATTTTTTCAAACTCTGATGTATAAGCAGGAGAGCAGGAAGAGGTTTATTGTTAAGTCACCCAACACAGAAACATCCATGGTGCTGTTAGCTGAGGCCTGGGAACATCTGGAGAACCCCCATTGGATGGCTAGTAAAACCACAGTTCTCTAGCAAACACCAGGTAACACTGGCTTTCTTCATCCCAGAGCCTGTCTTTGTAAAAGGAAAAGAGAGAACTAAAATCTCTCCCAGATTCAATCAGAAAATGCAAATGAGGTCAAGTTTCTTACAGGCTTGTGAGATTTCCCTAGAGAAATTTCCACAGCGTCTCGACTGTGGCTGTTGCCCTTTAGACTTGTCTGTGGGGTCCAGGGAGCTCTGCGCAAGCGCCTTCCTCTCTTGCCTTGGCTCTCAGCTGGGTGAGCAGTTGAGTTCTGTTAAGGGGCTCCCTGAAAATACCAGCCAAGGACTAACGTCAAATACATACACACACACACACTACACACACACACACACACACACACACACACACACAGTCTACACATGGGTGGAATCTGTAGCCAGTCTCTCTGCCCCGTTTAAGTGCATTAATATCAGGTCACAGGACCCTTAAAGTCTTTAGCGGATGCCTTTCTGCTTCTGGGACTAGCAACTCTACCCCTTCCATTTTTGAACGATAGGAATTTCTTTCATGAAGTTCTTCCAGACCCACTGTCCAATGGGAAATGTGAATAGGTGGGAGGGTGGGGTTCCACGGTTGTCACATATGCGGGTTCCATAGGCATCACATATGTGGGTTCCAGCGGCATCACATATGGGGTTCCATGGGCATCACATACGGGGTTCCATTGGGCGTCACATTTGCAGGTCTCCTAGTGGGCCACTGAAGTCTCAAACCTTCCTTCCTAGCTTGTCATTGGGAAACTAGAAGTTTGAGACAGGCTGACAAAAGACACTGCAAGCTAGCACACCCAGCTCCACCACCCAGTCACCTGAGGGTGCTTCCGGGAATTTATAAGGTTTCCTCACAGGTCCTAACAAGTGCTTCGAAAGCCGCCTTTTTATTTTTGTTTTTCCCACCCAGAGATAGACGAGTACTGCAGATCCAAGCTGACGGTTCCCTTCCATATGAACAGACTGCGAAGGACCAGGGCGGAAAGGAAGAAGGAAGACAGAACTCTATCACTGAAGCCCCCCCTCGTCGTGTCAGGAGGGCTTTGAGAAAACAGATGCCTGGAGCCTTGATTCAACATGGCAGTGGTGGGGGAGGGCTGATGGGAACAAGACTTGCATGGCACGAAGTGGGTGAAGAGGAGAGGTCAAATTAGGGCACACGCTTTCCTGTAAAAACTGTACAAATTCTCTTTAAGCTGAATCTTGACCTGTTAGCCTGTCACTTTCAAAGTGAGAAAGAGAATGGGGGGGGTGGGGACAGCAAGTAGATGAGGCTTACAAGAAACTTTGAGGACAATGACACAAATTTTCCCTAACCTGTCAAAACCGACAGGCTGGAGGCTCCCACTTGGTTACTAAGGGACCGACTCTCCATACACCTGAATCCTTTCCCCTTCTTTCCTCCCTCCCTTCCTGTTTTCTTCCTTTATGAAGCAGGAGCCCATCGCAGCCCAGGCTGTCCTGAGCTCATTATATAGCTGATTATGACCTTGGGCTCCTGATCCTCTTTTCCCACCTCCACAGTGATGAGGTTACATATGTGTACCATCATGTCTGGTTTATGCAGAACTGAGCATCGAACCTAGGGCTTTGGGCATGCCAGGCAAGCTACCAGCTGAACCACACCCCCAGCTCCCACGTCTCTGTTTTTTTTTTTTTGGACATGAGCAACTGGGACTCGTGTGTGCAACCAATGAGAGTGTAAATTAACACATTTCTCTTTTTTTAACATTTTTTTATTTATTATGTATACAATATTCTGTCTGTGTGTATGTCTGCAGGCNTTTGGAAGAGCAGGCAATGCTCTTAACCACTGAGCCATCTCTCCAGCCCCCACGTCTCTGTTTTTTTAGAGCAAGTTTTCCTCTACCACAGCCTTACAACAGGCAGTCATTCATTTCAGGTACTGGGGCCACAGGGAAGCTCACTAACATGCAGGTTCCCAAGTTCTCACCTGAAGGAAAATGTCACTCAAGAACCTTTGCAGGAGATTGTGGGTGTCTAATCCCCAAGCTCTCCTCTTCCCCCTCCCTCTCCACCCCAGCTCTGGTATTCTACAGAAGATGGCATCAGCTAGTATTGTGGCTGCCCCACTGGCAGGGTGCGCCTCCCCTCCACCAAGCATCACCATTACCTGTGACTGGCTACAGGGCCTCGGACTGCAGCCAGGCATGGCTCCTTCTACTTGTTGGCAAGGCTAATTAGCAATGTCAGGGACACGCCTTCTGCCCTCCAGCAGCCAGGTCTTTGGTATGTATGTGCGGGTCCTTCCAGCCAGCCCCTCCCCCTCTTTATGGCAACCTCTTTCTGCCTCCATACCGCCTCTCCACAGCTTTTTAGGCCCAACTAAGGCCTCCTTGGCTGCTTGGGATGAGGGCAGCTGTTCTCCATGTTGGTGTTATGCAGCTTTCCCAAAGATGGGGTTTCCATGAAGATACTAGCCTTCTACTTGTAACTCTTTGCGCCCAGAGTGGTCTAGATGCTTCCCTGTAAGGGTGCCTGAGGGACTGGCAACTCACCTAACTTCACCTCCTGTCCCTTGAAGAACCACTCCCTCCTCTCTATGGCCCAAAGGCTTGGAACACACTTCTGTGGGTTCAGATCCAACTTACTGACTTGTAGCCACCTCTCCACCCTGCCTAAGTTACAAGCTCTATGACGCCAAGGCCTATGTCTTACTCATATTAGCATCCCTAGCAACCAGTGTGGGCCCTGGTGATACCAGCATAAACACTGATGGAGGGCCCACTGTTTGGCAGGCACCAAGTTGGAGCAGTATGCCACTTTTACGCAATATGTATCATGTCACTTTATCCTCAGAAGAGCTCTACAAGATCCATGCTATTATCAGTCACATTTGAATAAAGGAGGCCAGAGAGGGAAGGCACAGGGCTTAGGGGACCTGACTAAAATCACCTAGTTAGTAAGTTGTCAATTTATGCAAGGAATTCAGGCAGCCAGATCTCAAGACTGCAGCTTGCTGAATAAAAGAAACATAGACCAGTGAATGGGTCTCGATGCCCATAGACACACTGTATTTTAGAGTTCACAGCAAGCAGACAGTATTTGGTACAAATTATATTTGAGTGCTGGAGAAACGGAGCACTTGGGCACCCAGAGAAGTGAGCAGCAGCAAACAGAATTGTGGGTGTAAGTCCCAGGAGTCAAGAGGTGGGCTAGGTAAAAACAGAAGTCTGCCACCCACTGTCTGGGTGAGTCGGGTGGGTCCTTTACCCTCTTTCTTACTCGGTTTCTTCACCTTTCAAAGTAGAGGCAATAACAGTAGAATTGATCATGTTGTTTTACTGTCTGGGTGAAATCAGATCACAGGGGGCACGTGGAGCCGTTCCCAGTGTGTTTCACCTGCTCTCTAAATGCTCCGGGGACTAGGAGAGTCGCCACATCCGGGGCTGAAAATAGTCTTAGAATCTCAAGTCCTGCTTTACTCAGGAGGAAGAAACTGGAGTATCATTTTTATATTGATTTTCATAACTGGAATTGCTAGAATATGATCTTGAAAAAGCAGCTCGGCCAACCTCTCAGTCAGTCAATATCCTCCTTTCAGCCTGAAGAGTCAGAACCCTCCCTGATCTCGGGGACACTGAGGGTGACTGTGGGTCTCTGGACTTCAGCTAGGTAAGCATAGGTCCACTAGTCTCCGACCCCCTGTGTCATCCTCCCAGCTAGGAACATTCGGCTAGGGACAGAGTGAGCACTCTGCCATTGGAGCTCAGGAGAAGCATTACCTGCTGGAGCTCAAATTCAAGGCAAGCAGGTCCATCAAGACCCAGAGCTCTCATGGGACAGGCGGGTAGAATTACAGAATGGCATTGCAACTGGGGATTTGGGAGATACACCCCGGAAGAAGGCACAGCTCCCCCTACCAGACTGGTTACTGAGCCATGATTCAGCACTGGGGTGGGTCTTTACCACCAGGTCTGTAGATACCAGCACTCAGGGTTCAACACCATCTTCCCAGGCACATCTGGCTTCCAGTTCTGTTGTTATCTTCAACACCCTCCCCCAAGCCTGTGATCATTAAGTACCTTTAGAAATGCTGAGCACATGGCCCAAACAAACTAAACCTCTAGGCTCTGGCCAGGCATGAAGATTTCCATTTCTGAGGTGATTGTGACCCATCCAGCAAGGGCTGTTTCCTACATCCAAAGCAGCCCCACGTGGGAAATGGTGGGAATGCCAAATTCTCCACCAGGCTTACACTTTTTAGTGAGTCTCCATGACAAAGAAAGAGCCCAAAGTCTACCTTTACTCATTGAGTGCCCTTTTCTCTCCTAGGCTGCTTTTGTTGCTGGCGAGAAATATTGTGACCAAAAGTAACTTGGGGAGGGCAGGGCCATCACAGCTTCCCTTCTGCAGTTCCATCTAGCATCAAGGGAAGTCAGGGCAGGAACTCGGGCAGGAGCAGAGGGCAGCCATGGAGGAAAGCTGATTTCTGACTTGTTCAGCGTCCCTTTCTGTACAGCCTAGGCCTACCTGCCTAGGGATGGTGTGGCCCACAGTGGGCCAGGCCCTCACACGTTAATCAGCAATCAAGAAAATGCTAGACAGACATGCTGCCAGGCCAGTCTGGTGGAGGCATATCTTCTTCCCAGGTATGTCTAGATTTGTGTCAAGTCGACGGAAACTAACTATGATACTCCATCATTCTGGCCTTAGATGGAGAGCTCCCTGAATGCCGGCTACAGCATCTGGGGGCTCAGAGCATCCCGTTCTTGAAATGGGATGGAAACTCAGCTAATATATTCGAAGAATGAACAATGCATGTGTGCATTGTACAGCTGAACAGGTGAGGTGGCTATATTGTTGAAATTTTTATTTTTTCAGAATTTATTGTCATGGTCTAATAGAGATGGGATATAAACATACATAAGCCATCTTTTATCTTTCCCAGAAATAAGAAAGTCTAATTCATAGTAGTAAGTAAGTAAGTAAGGAAAGAAAGAAAGAAAGAAAGAAAGAAAGAAAGAAAGAAAGAAAGAA
>LOJH01000901.1:38058-48796 GCA_001685095.1 Ellobius talpinus | reverse complement strand
GAGAGAGAGAGAGAGAGAGAGAGAGAGAGAGAGAGAGAGAATATTCAGGAGCCTACAGCAACCAGAGGCATAAGATCTATCTGGAGCTGAAGTTGCAGGTAGTTCTGAGTCACCCTGGATGTTTTCAGGTTCTCTGAAAGAGTAGCACATGCTCTTAATTTCTGAGCCATCTCTCCATTCTGACTTTTGCATTTTTTTTTTGTCGAGGCAGGGTCTCATTGTTGCTTTGGAGCCTGTCCTGGAACTATGTCTTGTAGACTAGTTTGACCTTGAACTCACAGAGATCTGCCTGCCTCTGCCTACCAAGTGCTGGGATTAAAGGCATGCATCACCACTGCCCAGCTGACTTTTGCATTCTTAAGAATGTTCTGTTAAAAGGCAGACAATTCTAGAACCTCTTACTTGCTCTTACCTCGGAGGCAGGACCAAGTGGTCAGATTATTTTCTAAACATAACAAGTGGGAATAGATTGCTGGATGTGATGGCATGAATTTAGTACCAGAGAGGAGGGGGACATATCTCATTCACCTGCACAAATCCTGGCCCAGGCTAGGTGTAGGCTGATGCATCTAAACATTATATCTAAGTAGAGAAACACCTCTAACCTGGACTCAAGGGCAGCTTTTGAGCTTGGGCCCCAGGGACTGAAGGGTAAAGCAATCCCCTGATCTCCAGAGGACAGTCTCTAGGCCTGCTGCTGCCTCTCTCTGACACTCAGAAGACCCCAGGCTGCTGCTAAGGACCATTTGGGGAGCAGGGCAAACACTGCCAGGCTGCATGAAGGCAGCCCTGCTGCAAGGCTGCTGCTGCTGCGCCACTTCCAGGCTTTCTGCTTTTTTTAAGCACTTGATTTAAATGAAGAAAGAAATTGGCTTATATTTTTAGCAGCTCCTGCTACTAAAACTCATTTGACAAAAGTGCCAAAGGGACAGTTAAGTCTGACTATGATTTTTTTCCCATGGAGGAGGAGGGTATAATTCATCTGAAAATGGCTGGTACTTTCCTGGCCTGGGGACACTATCCTAACTGCTCCCTTCCCCACCTTTTTTTTTTCTTAAAGATGTATTCCCCATCCCAATCAAATGTCAAACTAAAGATATTTATCATCCTTAGCTTTAGATTTCAAGCACTAATTGAAGCCCAGGATGGAAACCTTAGTTCAGAAACTCAGCCAGCTTCAAGCACACTGAGGAAAAAGAGGCACTGACCTGGGTGGGCAGGACCATCTCCCGTGTACTAGCGGAAAGTGAGGAGTTGGTAGGGGTGTAACCTGAACCTAGGCAAAACCCAGTCTTTAAGGTGTGTGTCCATGCATTGACTTGACTCAAAGTCTATGACTTCAGGGTACCCTGACTGCTCCCTTCCTTAATTTTTCCTCCTTTTCTCTTTTGTTGAGACAGGATCTCATGTAGCTCAGCCTGGCCTTGAACCTTCTTTGTGCAGGGAAGATGACCTTGAACTTTAAATCCTCCAGTCCCCCAAATTCCTGAGTGCTGGAATTATAAGTGTGTGTCACAACTCTGGGTTTATGCAGTGCAAACATTTCAATGACTAATGCTTCTCTTGTGGTTTGCCTTTGAACTTCCTTGAGATTTTGTCTGTATTAGTTAGGGAGAGGATTTTTGTTTGTTTGTTTGTTGTTCAAGGTTACAACATTTGTCTATCAGAAGACTCTGACAACATACATTAGTAACAGACTCAAATTGCATTACCACATAATGCATTGCATTAATTATATGTTACTTAGAAAAATAGCATATTATCCACACTGCCATTGACGTATAAGACTTCAGCTTGTATAAGTGAAACCTTGAATGGGAGTTTGGAGGGGCTAGGGGGCTGGTAAGAAAACATGTGGCAGGGGTGGGAGTGTGGCTCACCAGGTAAAAGGCTGCCTAGTATTCCAGAGGCCCTGGGGTTGATCCTTGAACTCATAAGACTGAGCAAGGGGGTTCACACTTGTAACCCTGGCACTTGATAGAGGAGGAAGGAGTTCAAGGTCATGTTTGGACTGAATTGGAGGTCTAGCCTAGAGTGCAGGAGAGAACGGCTGGAACAAAATGCGCTTGCCCCCCTGCCCTCTGTAAGTTTTCCCCTGGAAGTGCAAGATTATGAAAGACGGTCATGTTTCCAGAGCACAGTCTGAAAAAAGGAAAACGTGTTTTATATTCAGTGTCCTTGAACTAATTCTAAAGGCTGTTCTCAAGCCACTGTGCATGGCTAGGCTTCGGGCAGGAGCAGCATGTAAGTCCATCAGTCCACCTTCCCACAGCAGTAACATGGGAACTTAGATCCTCTGGGGGAGGAAAGGGCTCTGGAGGAACCGAGCTGGGGAGAAGCTGTCTGTCCCGGTTCAGAGGAAGAGGTCAGGTTCTAGTGTGGATGTTTGCTCCCCCTGAGCCCAGGGGTTAGCCAGTTGTTTATCATAGCTACTCCAGCAAGCCAGCATTCTTGAAGACTCCTCTGCAGCAGCCAGAACACTAATACAGTTACTATTGTATATGTTTTATCAACAGACAGATACAGAATCCTTGATACTGCGGCCAGCATGTACTACATGTTCACTTAATACTGGAAGACATAAGACAGATTTGTGTCCATTTAGAAAACAGCAATATTTTTTTCTTTTATGATTTTTATGATTTATTTTTATTCTTTATGTGTATGAGCATTTGCCTACACGTATGTCTGTGTCTCATGTGTGTACCTGATGTTCAAAGAAGCCAGAAGAGAGGATACTGGGTACCCCGGGGCTGGAGTTACATGTAGTTGTGAGACACCGGACGTGGGTTCTGGGAATCAGACCCAGGTCCTCTGCAAGAGCAGCCAGCGCTCTTAGCCACTGTACTGTCCCTCTAGCCCCATCAGTACAAGTATGAGCAGGGATTTCATGCTGCAGGCTCTCAAGGGTAAAGACTGGGTGATATCCAGGAGTGGTAGACTATGAACAGGGAGCTTTTAGGAGGTCTGAAGGGAAAGGAGGTCAAATTGAGACAGCACAGGGCTGGGTGGCATGGAGAGGATGTGGGGGGGCGGGCTGCTGGGGGACAGACAAGCTTGGGTGCAGCTCCATTAGCTCTGACTCCAGGCACCTGCCTGCAGGGGACGGGTAGAGAGGCAGCAGGAGAGTGGGTGCTCCTGCCCATCGAATGACCACTTGCAAGCAGGGGGAAATCTGTGATTGGGGCACAGATATGGAGACATTTCTAGAATGAGAATCTAAGGTGGGCAAGGGAGAGAGATGGGGGCAAAGCTAGGCTCAGGCACAGTAAGTGGTTTGTTATCTTCTCGTATCTTCCTCTGACCGTTGGTGAAGGGCATTGGGTGATAATCAACCCGCAGAGTACTATATGGGTGAACCACCTCTCTTGGCCTGGCCCATTGGAGCTGTGGGCCCTGAAGAGGAGGCTCCTGGGAGGCCAGTGGCAGAGACATGATTACAAGCCCAGGGAGGCAACGATGAAAGGGAAGCCACTCTTAATAGCTACTCTAAGGACCGTTTTCTGTTTCCCTTCCCTCTCTTCTTCCCGATTCCCATTGATTCTGATTCCTTCTCATGTTCTGACAACCCTTGCCACCTGCAGCTGCTCTAGACTCCCCTAACCTGTGGAAAGGTACGGAATTCATTAGCATTCATTATGGTCTCACGGTAGCTCATTTACTTTCATCTTGCAATATCCAAATGGTTACTCATTTATTTAGCTCATTCAAAGATTTCCAGGAGTTCTGCAAAGAAGATATTAGGCACCCCCCACCTCACAAATCCTGTATTCTCCATGGGGGTTGGGGTTAGTGCAATGGAGAGTAAGGCCCAGCACTTAGTAAGAACCTCCCAGGAGGAAAACACCATTCCTTTGGCCCAGGCCTCACCTTCATGGATGCCCACAGGGTGGGGTCAGGATCCTCCCCAGGGCCTTTGCAGCAAGAGTAATCATCTCCCCTGGAATGTGTCTGTGCAAATAGAACTCAGGCCTCTCGCCTATTACCTATTAGTCAGCCCCTACCCCACTCTCAGGAAAGGTTTTCTTCAGCCTCTGCATCAGTCAGGGAGAGGGGGCAGTGGGGATAAAAGCAGCCATCTCCAGACTGTAGATGACACCTCAGAGGTGCAGGAGGTGTTCTCTGTGTCCTTAGGCTCTGCATTCTTCAATCCAACCAAGCCTGGATGGAAAGTACAATAAGGCCTTACTTGGATGGCTTGGCTTAGAACATGTGCAGACTTACTCTTGGGTCATCATTCCCTACACAACACAGTAGAGCGATTTACACAGTGTTTATATTACACTGGGTATTAGCAGTGACTGAGAGTTGATTTAAAGCACATGGGAGCATGTGTGTAGATTATCTACAAATGGTGCTGTTTTCCATGAAGGACTTGAGTTTGAAGGGATTTGTGTTCTTGCTCAATATGACTCAGATACCAAGAAACGATTATATGGACTTCCACCCCCCTTGAGCCAGTCTACCAACAAGGAATTCCGATCTCCCCAGAGCCCTGAGATAATAAGGATGAATATAGAAAAAAGACATCACAAATCTGAAGGCCTCTAAACATGACTCTTCCCCAAGCCATCTGTTTCTAACACAGTCCAAGCAGCCCAGGACAGCACTTGGAAAGATCTGGTCAGTCCTTCCATGAGCTGTTGTCATTTATGGGGCAATCAAGCAAAAGGGCAGGGCCCAGACACTGCACACACTTGCCATGGGACTCTGCTGACATTTTATTTTATTTTTTAAAAAAGGCTCATTTTATTTTAAATGTTGAGTGCTTACAAGTATATGTCTACGTATGAGTAAGTACACATGTGAGTGCAAAGTCCATGGAGGCCAGAAGAGGGCACTGGATCCTCTATAGCAAGAGATACAGGTGGTTGTGAACTGCCTGATGTAGGTGCTGGGAACCAAATGTGAGTTTTCATAGAGAGTAGTATATGCTCTTAACTGATGAGCCATCATCTCTCGAGTCCCTCTACTACCATTTTAGAAGATTTCCTTCTAGCCTTTTTTTCTTTATCCAGAAACTGGTAAATTTGGTATTATTCTAACCCTGCAGTTTTAGATCTTGATTTTTTCCCATTTAACACTGTATGATGTCATTGAGTAACCATTGAAAATGTTATCCCGATGGCTGTGTAAATCATAGTACAGCTCTTTACTTATTAATTAGTGCATATATATTGTCCTTAATACCTCCCATCCACGGCCTAGCCACAAGAGTTCCCAGGCTTTTGTGAGTGTCTTAGTGGTGGGTGCTGACAGAAAGCCTTCATGACTTGGTAAATCCTCCCAGGCAAGTGAAGCTGTCTATATGGGTGCATCTCATCTTCATCTTTTCCTTCCGCAGAGCTCTGAAATTCACACGCACAGACTAATGTCTCTGGAATGTTTATTCTCTGAAAGCTGGATGCTCCAGGGTATACAAGAAAATAGCCCAGAATGTGATGGGAAACACATGGCAAGTGTCTAGTTGATTCAAGAAAAACTCAAGATTTACATGGGCATGAGGGAACCACACCTCAGGTTTTCTCCTAACGAAGAATGAGTTTCCAAACATTGTCCATAGTCTTTTCTCCTCCTGGGTCTCATCCTGTCCTGATCTGATTTTTGTCCTGAAACTAGAACACCAACAAGTTAGACACAGTTCATCTGGTTTGGGGGTTTAGCATGGAGAACCATTCCAGCATGGACCACAGCAGGGGCTGGATGGCATGCCTGCAACACAGAGCAGGATGCCCTTATGACTCCCCAGTATCCACTGGTTCATCTCTTCTGATATGCCAGCTGGACTGTTGACATTACCTCCCCGTGGACCAGGATACAAAGCAGATTTTCCCCTCTAAATGGTTTCTGGAATTCTCATTAGCTAGTTAAAGGAGGGTAAGATTGGCCCAGATCCTCAAGTTTTCTAATGCCCACAGTCACATACCTCTGATAATATTTAAATATAGAACCCTGGATCCGGAGATTTGCCTCTACCTTATTTGGTAGTTCAGAAGGGAGACCCTCCAGCCACTAGATGAAGCTTCATAACTCTTGACCTCAAAGGTATCTGGCAATTTGCTAGGACACATCTGCGTTCCCATGTCTGGCCATGACGGTGTGTCGCAACCAACACTGGAGGTGTTGTAAGACATGCCTGTGCTATTTGATACTTTGGAAAAAGAAATTAGCCATGTTCAAGGCTATCTGCATCAAACACTGCTCTCAGTGGTACCCCAGGAACTGAGAAAAGAGAGACCCTGTAGTCAGTATAGAAGGAGATATACTGATCACATAGCTTGATGTTTTGGGATAGTATTTGCAGAGCTTCTGTGACTTACAAAAAAGCAGTATTTTTGTAAACAATGTTCTCTTTCACCAAAGAAGATTTGAATATTATTAGAGGCAGTTACAGCCAAATATGTATTGCCCCTTTATTCCATAGGAAGAAAGACTTTAATTGGGCACATACCAAAATGGTATGTCATATTAACTATATTATATATATTTATATTTTCCAGCCTCCCTTGCAGCTGGTTATGATCCTGTGAGCAAGTTGTAGCCAATAGGATGTACAGATGAATAAGGCATGCACATTTCGGTGCCTACCACTCAAGCGAAAGCTGATTCCCAACTCCTCTAGTTTGTCAGGGACTTTCCTGATTTTATCATTGAAAGTTTTACACCCTGGGAAATCTCCTAGTGGGATGTTGCTTACCTGTCCCTTTACTTTCCTCTTCCTTTAGTCTAGTACCTGGAACATGAACCATCTTGGATATGCAGATGATGGTGAAGCTCATGAATGAAAGAAGGAATCTGGAACCACATCCCACCCACGACACATGGCTATCAGAGCAGTTCAGACGTCATGGTCATTATCAGTCAACTTCTGCTTTGATTAAGTGACTAGCTTTTGAGGTTTCCAGTATATCTGGAGATAGCTAAACCCTAATAATTTCATTCATTTATCCCTCTGACAAAGATAAAAGGAGGCAGAGTTTTCACGATTTCAATCTGTTGGGAGGGGTGGGTATCCTACTAAAGGACCTCATCTACGAGGTTGCATTAAGGGAAAAATTGAATTTAAGTTCATATCTTTACCTAGATCCTCTCTTTCCTGTTTTCTCTGTCCTGTTTCCTGACATTCAGCCTTCTGCTCCATTCTGACTTTGTCTCTTGTCTGGAGTCTGCTGGGTCTTTCTCTCCATTGCCCTCTAGCTATGGGTCTATAATTTCTCTTACAATGACCAAACCTATCAAGTACCACCTCTTTTACCTTGTTTGATTATCATAATTGTGGCCTCTTCTAAAATCTGATGACATCTGTACACATTTGAAATTTAATTACAAATGTGTGTGTGTGCGCGCGCGCATCATCACCCATCAGGTGCTTAAGCCTTGCATCTCTAGAAAGACCCTAATATTCAGGAAGGGAGGCAGAATGGTTGAGAGAACATGGGCTAGGAGTTAGAGGGTCCATATTCAAATCCAAGGTCTAACATGGGCTGCTTGGGTGTCTTGAACATAGGTTTCCTCCTCAGTAAGTTGGAGTGATGGCGGCATCTCCTCTGTGGTGCTGTGGCAATGAGATACTATGAGAGAAGCTACCAGCCACCAAACACCACAGCCATTGTGATGGTTTGGTGAAATACGCCCTTTCTCTAATCTTTCACCACACACACCTAGTTGGCTCACTCCTGTGCTGGGACGGACTCCACGTCTCTGCAGAGTGCATACATAGGAAGAGGCAAAGATGATGCCCCTCAGATGTGAAGAAATTGCAAAGGATGTGGTACTGCCTGGACATCTCTATAATGCAAAGAAGGCAAGTTTTAGAGAGACTATGTCGCACTAAGATCAGATTTCAGTTTCTACTTAGGAGTGGCTTTAAGATCTAGGTTAGTAATTAATGTAGGGCCATCAGATCTGTCCATCACGCTAGACATGCAAGATCAGTTCCTAGGAACAGGGCCACCACCCTCCTCAGTGTCAACCCTGTGTGTTCCTGACCTCCACAGGAGCAGGAATAGACATCACAGAGGCTTTGTGTGTGTTTCATGTCAGGAAAGAAATGGTTTCCACTCAGCAAGCTGCAAGGACACTTGCTCTTTCAGGAGCTCCAGACTTTAGCAGGATCCTGATGACATTCAGCTTGAGACCACCTATTAATGGAATGATGTGTATGAGTCATTCTGTGAGGCCCTGGGGAAGGCACCATTTGAAGAACCAAAGTGACTGGGGGAGAACATGCAAGAACCCAGTCTACAGACTAAGTCCCAGCCAAAGAGGAAAGCCATTTGCCTTGGGGAAACAGTAGCACAGCGTCTTGACATAACCAGCCCTTGGCTAGCTCGGAGCAACACCCCGTGTTTCAGGCCCCTTTCCCTCTCTCGCCTCTGTTGCCCTCACTTACAAGGGTATGGTTTCACCAATAGAATTCCTTCTCCAAGAATAGGAGCCAATAAGCTCACCATCCTTGAGGGAGAAAAGCTCGGTACTTAATATTTCCAGAAAGTTCGAGTTTCATTTTCGACCTAGGGAATGGAGGTATAATTGTGGAACTCAACTGTCTCTGCAGACAGGATGGAAACAGTATCCTGAAGGGAAACCACACCAGAGGGGCTGAGGACCAGAGGTAACTTCAGAACAGCATCAGCTGGCTGCTAGTTTCGCAGTATCCACACAGAGGGGGACCAGAATCCTGTGCACAAATTGCTCTGATCAAATTTAGGGGCCCTAAAGGAGATTAGGCTTGGCTTAAAAGCTCTTGGGCTACAAGTTAATAAGAATTTTAATAAAAAAGGAAAGCATAGCCCTGGGCCTGCTGCAGTAGCTCTCTAGGTTGCTGGTATTCTATCTGTCAATCGTATAATCTTCTTTGGTGTGAGGATAAGTGAAAACCATGTGGCCCAAAGAAAGTTTCAAAGACAGAACCTGTGAGAACATCATCGGTTCTCCAAGAGGCCTCCCGGACTGCGGAAAGACCCGAATAGGAAGTCTTTTGGTACCAGCAACCCATGCCCGACCCACTTCACACAACAAAGCCATTTTTACATGCAGTTAACAGTCATGACAACCAGGGAGTTCAAGTTATTGTCACCTTTGTTTACAGGTGAGATGCCTGAGACTCACGAGTGGGAAGGGTGAGGCCAAGTCCTCTGACTCCCTCAGGAGCTTACTGATACACTCTGACCCCATGTGACGTGCTGAGTGACTGCTGTATTCCACCCAGCTCATTGTCATCAGATCCTACCTAGCAGATGGCCAGCCTGTGAGATCAGAGTCACCTCTAAAGACTGGAAAAAAGTTATTAAAACAGTTTTCCTTCTGAAATTTCAGGACTGGAGAGATAGATGAGTCTGTAAAGTGCTTGCCATGCAAGGATGAGGACCTGGGTTCGACTCCTAGAATAGACACTGTGCTTGTAATCCCAGAGTGAGGGCGGCAGAGACAGGAAGTTCTCTGCAGCTCACTGCCGGTCAGCGTAGCTTCATCAGCAAAACCAGCCAGCATGAGACCCTGTCCTTCTTGACCTATTGTCATTAGAGAGACTCAAGTCCTATAAGAGCCAAGAAACAATACCAAGGATGGTACCAAATACTTACTTCCTCTCTCACAGATCTCTTTGAAGATGACTCGGGATGGGCCTGTTTTTATGGTCATTTCCTATGACCACAGCTGAGAGTGGTTCTGCTGTTGTTGCTGTTCCCCAATACGTGACATTCAACTGAAAATATCATCTATAATTGTGTTCCTTTCAGTCAGCACATGCTGGTGTACATATGAGACTTGGGAAAAGGCTGTCCCTGTCTGGAACAACAGCAGGGCTTGGAGTATTACATCGTGGCTCCCATTGGCCCGTGCTGCTTTTAATGTGGACCAAGAAGAGGAAATCCAGCTTGATCTTTGCTTTCGGGCACTTCCAGGGCAGCATGGGAAGAGAGCGGAAGTGCTGTCCCAGCTGTACTAACCTCTCTGGTCTTTCTTCATGCCATATGCCTGAGCGACGGCCACACTGGCTGCCTGGACCAACAGACTGGAGTTGCACACTTCCTGCTTTCTGTGGCACTGAGCACATTCTCTGGAGCAAAGGCCCCCTCTGCTCTGTCCTCATTCTCCTAGGTCTCCCGAAAGGCTTCCATGCACAGGCCCAGTGGGGACTCCAGATATGCCATTTTTAGATCAAACTCATGACCTTGTCGCATAGCCTACTCCCTCCTGAATTGCCACCTCAGCTGGAGACCCTCCCCATTCCGTCTTAGCAGGAAAGCTGTGGCGGGGGGTAGGGGGGGATCTCTCTGCAAGCTGCCCTGATACGACATGAACATGGTCCATGTTGATTGGTCATGGAGTTATCCAAGGCTCATGTGCTGATGAATTCCCTATCAGCCCCACCCACACCAGCCTTCTTACCAAAGCCATCCTGGGTCAGGCCCTGTGGGTTACTTAAGGCAAGAGGCATATGCTAGGGTCCAATGCAGCTAGTGATGCTACTAAAAAGTGAATCTGACTCTCCTACTGAAAAACTCCACCAGGGGCTAGGGCTCTCTGTCCTTACGCTTATATACAAAGCCCCAGCCTGGCTTGATCTCTAAGGATACCACTAGCCTCATCTTTTTCCTTTCTGTTCTCTAGGTGGAGACCAGTTGCAGAGCACAGATGGAGCAAGTTAGAGGCAGTTTCAGTATTGTTTTTCCTTTTTAATGTTTTATTTTAAATTCTGTACATGTGCATGGTCTCTCTCTCTCTCTGTCTCTCT
>LOJH01000901.1:0-25771 GCA_001685095.1 Ellobius talpinus | reverse complement strand
ATTTAAGATGTAAGAGCTAGCTAGAAAGATGCCTAAGCTATTGGCCAAACAGTGGTGTAATTAATATAGTTTCTGTGTGATTATTTGGGTCTGGGCAGCGGGGAAACGGAGAAGCCATCTCCACCTATAAGAATGTAGGCTTCCTGATGCAGAAGCCTTTTCAGGTGAGTGTTTCTACACACTCTGTTTTATTTTTGACACAGTCAGTGCATATTTGTCTGAATAAATGGTTATATGGATGGACAGATGGAATTGGCCCAGGGCCAATGACCAGTCGGCTTCACTAAGATAGTGAATGAGCTCCAGGTTCAGTGAGAAATTCTGTCTCAACAACTAAGGAAGAGAGTAAGAGAGGAAGATACACAACATGGGCCTCCAGCCTGCAAAAATGCATACACAGGTGGGTGCACCTCACATACAATGTTACATGTATGAACACATACACAAGCACACATAAAGAATATGATTATTCTCCTATGTCAAACATAGACAGACACGCATGAGTATATGTTACAATGGAGGCCAGTGTGAGGTCAATGAGCAATGGGATTGGGTCTTAGCAGCAAGCTGTTGAGAACTCAGTTCTCAGGACAGCAGGGACCTAGCTGTAGGTTTTGCACATTTCTGGGGGCTAGACACTCCTGTGATGATGGATCCCAGGCTACCATCATGACAGCTTCAGTAAAGGTGGAGTCAGAAAAAGATATGCAGGGCAAGTGTGATGATGGTTTACCATCATCATCAACTTTCAGGGTTTAGAATCGCTATGGAAACACGTACCTGGGTATGTTTATGAGGGTGCTTCCAGAAAGGCTAAATAGAGAAAGAAGACTCACCAGAATGGTACCATTCTAATGGAAAAGGTTCTGGACTGAATAAAAGGGGGAAAGTGGGCTACATACAAGCATTCATCTCCCTTTGCCTCTGACTGCGCACACACTGTGACCAGTTGCCTCATGCTGCCGCTGTGCCTTCCCAGCCATGATGGTCGATAGCCTTGGACTGTGAGCCCCAACAAACCCTCCTTCTTTAGGACGTTCTACGGGGAATTTTGCCCCAATGATGAAGACAGTGACTCGTGAACAGAGCCTTGCTGGTGCTGTGGGGTTTAGATGGATCTAAAAGAGCTAAATGAAGGCTGTGGATGGCCCAAGAAGAGTGGGTGAAAATGAAAGATAGCAGTTCCTTCAGGGACAGTGAGATGAGGCCTCAATGGCCCTTGTCATTTGGGCTTTCTGTCACTGAGTTGAGCAGAAATAACCCACGAGCCTGGGGGGATGCCTTGAGAAATGCAGAGGCAGAGGTCTGAAGGCCAAGAGGATGCTGAGGGTTTCTGACACACTGCGCATCTTAGAGAGTCTGGATTGTAGCTAAGAGCTGAGGCCGTGAGCCTACAGAGGAGCCATCTGTCTGCCTTCCTCGAACACAGGTCCAAGCTGCTGTCTTCACTCCTTCTGCCTCTCATGCATCTGGTTGGGTACCATGTACAAATTTTTATCAACCCACCAAGATGAGTGAGCCGTAAGTGAACTTGGTATGAACTTCAGAGTATCCTTCCCTGAAGTCCTCCTCCTCATCCGGGAGCTATCTAGTTCACTAGTACGTAGGTCTGAGACCCTTAATTCTAAGAGTAGCCATCAAGACTTCATTGTGATGTTCAGGGGCTGGGGGAAAGCCAGATTGGTCCTTTATTAAAACTCTCCATGCTTGCCCATCTCCTAGGTGAGTGACACTGAGGGAGGTATTTGACCTCTCTAGGGTTTAGGTCCCTTATCTCTAAAATGGGAACCATAATGCTATCCTCAGAAGGATTTGAGACTGTTACGTGATACACGTAAGATGCCTGGCCACAGCTCTGCCTTATAGTACACGCTCAGTCCTCGTGAGCAGGGATGATGACATGGTGTTAGGTTTATTTTTCTTTTTCCCTCCATGGGGATTTGCCAAGCAGAAGGAAGGCGAATTTCCCAACAAGTCATTTCCTGTCTCTACAGTCACCTGTCCATTGTCTTGTTCTGAGCATGGGACCATCCAGATACCCGGTTCAATATCCTCTCAGGCCCACGCCAGCTCTGTTGACCACTTCAAGAGTACACATTCATTTGTGGGTGGGGTGAAAAGTTTTCCTCACACGGGGTGTGTTTCAATGAAGGACAAGGCTGAGCCATTATGTGGACACAGCCACAACAATGGAAACAAGAGAGCTTTCTGAAAAGCACCAAAAAAAGAGCTTTATTTTATCTGAATGGCCATTATTTTTCATTCTTTTCTCCCCACACAAAGGACCAGAGCACATCTCCTTCAGTCTGGCGCTGAGTGAGTGGGTGTGAGGATGCCTCCAAACAAAGGCAATAACACACCGTGCTTGTCAGAGCCCTTGTGAAGCACTCTGTGAGGTGGACCCAGCTTCCCTGCTCACACTGCCTGAATCACCCTGCAAACAACATTGAGGGTAGACGGGCAAACATAAAACCATGCGTAACCCTTGGCACAGTTACATAGCAACGTTCGGGCACAAACTGGAGCTCGAGTTGGCGGAACATAAAGGCACAGCGTTCTTTTAAGACTTTGGCATTTTGTTGGTCCCTTCAACAATGTTAGGCACCAGTGATGCTGCCTTGGATATGAGGTTCTGTTTGGCCCCCTGGGAGGAAGGCCTGATTGTTCTATTTTGCCAGCACCTCATGGTCCTCAGGCACATGCATAAAAGCCTTAGTTGAGCACAGCCAGCCACAGACTTGGGGCGGGGGGACCTGGGGGACTGCAGTGTTCTAGGTTACAGATCAGAACATCTGAAAATTGC
Source organism: Ellobius talpinus (assembly GCA_001685095.1). Classification (NCBI taxonomy): domain Eukaryota; kingdom Metazoa; phylum Chordata; class Mammalia; order Rodentia; family Cricetidae; genus Ellobius; species Ellobius talpinus. Next base: position 22,968 of record LOJH01000901.1, on the reverse strand, counting down.
AGGTACTCAAATACCCTAGATCGCAGAATCACATGACTTAGAGAGAAACCCATCATCTCCTACCCAGGGTTTTCTGAAAATAAAAACCAATTCTGAGTATGAGAAGGGAGTAAATACTGGCAATTGACAAACTACTTTTTATTAAGAACAATAAGGTGGCTTGGGCTTAATGTAGTGCGTTTGTGTGTGTGCGTGCGTGGATACATATATATTGTGCATTTATTTTGCTACAATTGTTTTCTTCCCTCTTGCTTTTGTTAAAATGATCTCCCTGCCAAGTGGGTACAGGTTCTGAGAATGTCCTTTCTGGACCATCAGGCTGTTGTGAGGAAGAAGGAAGCTCCTCCTGATGAGGCCTCAGCTCCCTGGGGGCAAGGATGTGACCACACTCCTTGGAGAGCCTCCCCCTGAGCCTACCTGCACTCACAGTACAGATGGCTTCCTGAGTGAGCTGAGGACAGTGTGGTGGTGCTGATGATTTCTCAATCTCAACCCCAGTCAGCGCTTGTCAGAGGGACAGCTGCCCTGACCATGCATTGTCTGTATCTCACACTGATGACCCTACATGATACAGCCAGCAGAGAGCTGTGCTCAAGAGCCAGCCACTGGGTTCCCATTGTGTTTCTTGCCCTGTGAAATGAGTGATTCAGGATTACTGTTATCTGGGTTTGGGGTTCCAGATACCTCCTTACCCTTCTCTATGTGGTGTTGTATGGTTGACATTAGTAGCCTACTCAACAGTTAACCCTACTCAACAGTTAGGTGTGACCCCCGGCCCTGACCCTGGGTCTGGGAAATGACTATAAGGATTAGATCGCAAGTTTGTTGTGAGAATTAAGTCAAACAAAATGAAAAGCACCTACTACAGAGCCCAGTGTACAGTGATTGCTTATGAAATATCTTTGGATATTTCATATTTGGATATTGGCTAGCTCTGTCTGCTTCTTTGGAATAGGCTAGCCCTGACAACAGCAGGGCATAGAATGAAGGATGCTGGGAAAATCTGTAGCAAATAATAGCACACACCCAAAATGGGAATGGAAGAAATGGCTTCCAGGGCTACGGTTCCATTCAGACAGCAATAAAACACAGCATGGGCCACCTGGGACAAAGGCTTGCTTCTGCTAGCAGCATTTCCCCAAAAGGTATCCAGTCATAGCCTTTGTGTCTGTAACTGTGGCAATTAATAATGACTCCCAGCTTAGCATGGCAAGCATTGCTTTATGATGAGAGCCAGTCACATAGAACCTTTCCACTCAAGAGTTCTGGGTGGGGGATAACCAGGAAGACTCACGCCATACACTCGCTTCCAATTAAAAATATAGACAGAGGGAGGCAAAGCCGAATGACTGTCGTAGAAAAGAAAGTGCTGCCACCCACTCTTGGCCTAAAGGTCACTGTGCCACAGCCTTGGTCATTATCCCCAGCTGCAAAGGTCAGGGGCTGTCTGCATGACTGGGGAGTATGTAGATTTTCATGAGGCCTCAAAATGACTGTCACTGTGACACCCAAATCGGTGACAAGCTCTGGGTGGAGAATGATAATAGAGAAACCGAGGAACTGTAACCTTTCCTACCATCTCTCCTGTCGGCTCTGTGAAGCAGAGTCACAAGCATAAAACGAGAAGTTTCCACATTCTACAAAAGACTACAAGACGGCTTACTTAATTGGGCACGTAACAAATGGCTAGGCTGTCGCCAACAAGAAGACATCAAAGAGAAAGGAGAAAGCGGTGATTAAAACATCTCAGGACCGCACCTTGGGTTTGAAACTTGGTTCCCAATACACCTAGGATAGTGCCGATTTAAAACCATGGGGAGTGAGCCATGTGATTGCATGAATCTTCCAATCAACATGGCCCAGCAAGGGGAACCACTCTGCTATCTAAGCCGTTGAATTCCAGTATCCACGTAGAAGACTGAGAATAAAAACGGACATCAAGCCAGACCTGTATTTAAAGCTCAGTTCTCGCTCATGTGTGCGAGTCCACAGTTGTTTGTGCCTTTGGAAATGCAATGATTTCAAGGTTTGTGTGTATGTGTGTGGGGTCCATGGAGCATGTGTAGACATCAGAGGACAACTTTGGGGAGTCAGTTTTCTCTCTCACCACGTGGTTCTGAGGGTTCAAACTCAGGTCATCAGGCTTGATGACAAGTGCCCTAACCTGAACTATTTCACTGGCCCAAGGAAATAGAATGATTCTAATACTTACTGCATACTGTCCTAGTGAAGATTATGCATGGGAAAAGATGTACAAGCATTTTACCAGGAGTTGGGTCCAAGAGAAATACAAACCTGAAGGATAGTATTATTATTAGCCAATTTCTACCAACACCGTGGCAGTACTTTTCTGCCATAACACTTTCAAGGGGAGGGGGAGCAAGATGGCTCAGTGGATAAGGACCACCAGCCTCCAAAGCCTGATGACCTGATCTTAGTCCCTGAAACACACAAAAAGATGGAAGGAGAAAACCGACTCTCCAAGACTGTCTTCTGACCTCCATGCCCACACTCCAGCACTTGCTCCATGCGCATCTGTCCATCTCCCCCCACTGCTCCATCCTCCACATCCTCCTTCCTCTTATATACTCATACAATGTTAAGAAAATTAAATTTTCAAAACTTGCTGTTGATGATAATTATAGTTTACGGAATGCTATACACAAAACAATTTAGGTGGGATGACACATCAAACATTACAAGAAGAAATCCAGTAAAACAAAAAACAAGGCCTACCACATGTGCATAAACATACGGACGAACATGGCCTTGGGTGGGTATCAGGAACAAAATTAGCAACGTATAACAAATCGGCTAAGCTTCCTAGCAACAGAAGCACATAAATTACAAACACTTAAGATGATTATTCCTAAAAACGCTGTAACAGTAGGGCTGTGTCAGTTCCTCCAAGCATGCTACAGGCATTTGACATTTCCAAGTTATTTAAGTCATGGATAATCTGATGTTTAAACCTGCAAGGTAGGCAAGGTAATAAAGGGGGCTGGGTAGATGGCTCAGCAGTTAAGACCGCCAACTCTTCTTCCAGAGGGCCTGAGTTACATTCCTAGCACCCAGATGGAGACTCACAACCATCTGTAACTCCAGTGCCATGGGATCCAAAGCTCTTTGCTGGCTTCTGCCTGTGCCAGGAACACAACGCACAGACATACATGCAGGCAAAACACCCACTCATACACATATATTCCAAAAAATAAGTAAATATAATGTTTTAAAAAATATAGCAAAGGTAATTTAAAGTATGCATATGTTGGTTAATTTTTTGTCAACTTGATACAAGCCGGAGACATCTGAGAAGAGAGAACCTCAAATGAGAAAAATGCCTCCAGCAGGTGGTCAGCAGACAACTGTGTAGGGCAGTTTCTTGACTGACAATTGATGTGGGAAGGTCCAGCTCACTGTGGACAGTGCCATGCCGGGGAAGGTGGTCCTGAGTGTATAGGAAAGCAAACTGGGCAAGACAGGTGGGACATGCCAGTAAATAGCACTCCTCTATGACTTCTGCTTCAGTTCCTGCCTCCAGGTTCCTGCCCTGCTTAAGTTCTTGTCTCGGCTTCCTTCAATCATGAACTGTGATTTTGAAGAGTAAGCCAAATCAACCCTCTCCTCCCCACGTTGCTTTTTGTCATGGTCTTTATTACAGCAATAGAAAGTAAAAAAAAAAAAAAGACAATTTTGTTTCATTCTTCTCTGAAAGGAAACCAACTCCATCATCAGTGACGAGACACTTCCAAACTGAGAATCGTCCGACGCGGCACTCAGTTCCAGGTCTGGCCCTGATAGACTGGTCTGGGCACGATGCTGGTAGGAATTTGAATATCATGCAATACCTCAGAGCAGCTGACTCAGGCGTGGAGTCTGGGGGCCAGCTGAAGACGGTGTTTCTTTCTGTGTGGCTGGCCACAGGGATGGCACATTTGACCCTGTCTGCTTTATTAGTCTGCTCTTATCTCATAGCTAGGCACAACTCTGGGCTAAGATGTGGGGGAGTCATAGACTTTCAAGTCTCCCAGAGCACCCTGTGTCAAAGGAGCAAGATGTCTCTGGCTTTTCATGTTGTAAACCAGAACGAGTCGGTTTAGCAGGGCTGCTCAAGCTTAGAATCACCTTTTATGGTCATATGGAAACCACAAGACAGGCTGTATAGGCACCTACAGAACTTCTGATTCATACCCCATATTGCTGTTCTTTGTGGCTAAGAAGCTATGCTGAGCACAGGCACAGTGGCATGTTGGGACGGGACCCCCACTTCTCTTCTCAAAGCTGTCCATCCATTTGTGGGCTTCAGATTGTCAGGTTGCTATGAGATTCAGCAAGGGGTCATTGTTAAGGAAGTTAAGAATCTACCTGGTTGAGCTGGTCTGATTTAGTTGCATATAAGGGAGGCTGACGGTAAACACAGGGGCAATCATGTTTTGTTTAGTTTACTCTGTTGTGAGTCTTCCATTGTACAGGGAGAGTTTGTTTCTGACTCTGAGGGTCACATGTACACTGTGTTATGCTTTATTGTTTAAAGTTTTACAACAAAACAAAACAAAAAGCCATCTGGGCATGGTGTTGCATGCCTATAATCCAGCCTTTGGAAGTCTGGGACAGGATGGTACATTGCAAGCTCAAAGTCAACCTGGGCTACACACAGGGAACCTCCCTTAAAACCAACTGACCAAGGCTGAGAGATAGCTCAGGGGTTGGAGAGATTTCTGTTCTTCCAGGGACACAGAGTTCAGTACCAGCACCCATGGTGGGAGGCTCCATTGTCTGTGATTCCAGTTCCAGGGTGATCTGGTGTCTCTGGCCTCCGAGGACATCTATATTCACGTGCACATTCAGATACGCACATCCACATATTAGTTACAGAACAGAAATAAATCTTAAAGAGATACCAAGCAACCAATCAACAAAGTTGAATTTGGATGATCTGAGGGCTAAGCCTGGAGACCAACAGGTCCTGGAAAGTGTATGTTTACTTCAAAAGGACAGGTGAGAAAGTACTGGCTCTTTTCCAGCCAGAGGACACTTCCTGGACAATCAGCATTCTAGATGGTGTTCCTCTGGAAGTGCCTGGCTCAGTCTAGGAATGCAGGGATAAAGGCGGAGTGGGAGAAGGGATGTGTTCTGGGTGCAGGTTAGACCAGAGGTGCCACTGTGCATGTGAAGAAGCACTCAGCAAGTCTACCTCAAAAAAGGGAAGAGGAAACATGGAGAACAGAAGAAAGATGAAGACAATTTTTGCTCCTGACTTACAGGTAGGAAACTAGGAGACTGAGTAAATGGAACCCCATCATTGCTCGATCTGTTCTTCCATTCTTTGGTAAGCATTTTCAGGGAGAAGGAATGATATGTGGGTAGAGCTTCTAAGGAGATTTCAAATTTGAGGGGCCAGCCAGAGAAATATTGTGGGACACTATCTTTATGGTGGGACAGAGCCATGAGCAGAAGAAATTGAGAGACCTATGAGCAAAGCATGAGTGCAGGCATGTGATGTCACAGACATGTGATGTCATGGACGTGTGATGTCACGGATGTGTGATGTCACGGACGTGTGATGTCACAGACATGTGATGTCACGGACGTGTGATGTCATGGACATGTGATGTCATGGTATGTATCCTAGGTCACATGACACTTTCTGAAGCTTGGAGATAAGAAGAGGCTATATAGGCCACAGGGGAGGTGTTCCAGAGGGGAAGCTATCCTAGAGGAGGAACTTATCTCAGGTCGTGCACCCCAGATGAAAATACAGCAGCCACCATATATGTGGGGCACACATCTAAGGAGTCAGAGAACTGCCACGACATTATTTAAACTAGTGTGTAGGCACTGAGCCTGTATAGACATTTTATCTTGTTATCATTCACTAAGCCAACACAGTATAACAACTATTTAGATAGCATTTGCATCGCATAGAGTATTGTAAGTCGTCTTGCAGACGATTTAAATTATTAAGGATATGTGCACACATTTTACATGGTTACTGGACCAACTGACACAAGAGATTTGAGCATCCTCAGATGTTGACACCATGGGGGTCCTGAAACACTGCCCCACAGACACCTGAGAAAACGCTAATGTGTCATTTGTGAGCCCCTGTGCTCTTCACCTTCAAAACTCCTTTGCACAAGGTGCCAGGCTTTGGCACAGGGCCAGAAACATACACTCAGCTAAAGGTTACTGATGTCAGTGTCTAGGGATCTGGTGTTGTTCCAGAACAAACAGAGGATTTGGCATCAAGGTAAAATATGGGAGACTGTAGCAGAGTTACATGATCCGCCTGGCTGTGTACATGCCCTGCAGAATGGCACATAAGGTGCCTTCACCAAGCTAACCCTACTGTGGCGGAACAAACTAAATTGCCATGAAAAGAACATTGATGGCTACAGTAAAACACAGGGTTCAATATAATTAAACCCAATGGTGAGCACTGAATAGACACTAGAAGCAAAATGCTTTGGTTTCAGGGGCAAAGTGGCAGCATCCAGACTATTAGAGCTGGGAGGAGATTTGGCAGATCACAGATACTCACCTCTGCTTCACAAGTGAGAAAACAGGCTTACAGGAGGAAGACGGACAAGACTTCTGAGGCCAGACACACTGGGTTTGCATCCCAAGTTTAGGATTCACTGACCTGAGTAATTTGTTTCACCTATTTGCCTCAGCTTCTTCTCTGGTCTAGATTTAAGCCTCTGCTGGGCCTGCCACTGGTCACTGCCTAATGTCACTATGTGGAGTCTCCACACCGTGTTCACAACCTTGTTGGAGTTCCCAGGGCCTCAGCTGTTCCATTTACAAATGAGGAGCAAATGCAAGTACCTGCCTGAAAAGCTGACTAGAAAGGGTGGCGGATGAAACCCAGGCCAATTTCTTATCAAGGTGATACTCATGGGAAGGCCTGTTCTGGGCCTTTTGATGGGTTAGCATCTCATCTCTGGATGGAAGGGACCACAGGATGGGTTGACGTAACACAGGGAAGGAAGAAACCTGGGGTGGGGGAGACTGACCAGCTGCCTGGATTTCATTCCGTCACTCTGGGTTTTAGATTCATCAAGGAGAGAAAATACACAGTGACAAAAATGCAAAGCAGAAGCCCAAACCGCATTCTGGTCGATGTGTAAGAAACAGAAGATGAGGCTCCAAGAAGAGCCAATATGCAAGCACGGCGGTTTTCATGACTTCTTCTGGCTCCCGGTGCCTTCATTCCAGAGCACCGCCACAATCTGGTTTCCAAGGCTCAAACTGCATTGCCCAGAAGAAAGAAAGCCTAGCGCCCTCAGATGGGAACGACTGCTTATTGCCGCAGGAACGTGTTGTGCTTGCTTGTGATCCATTCTTACCTTTTCTCTGGGGGCTTGGGTGTGAATGGGTGATTTGTCAGGTATCTGCCCCCACAGGGAAGAGGTACAGATCATTTTTTCCCTCAGCTCTGGATTCTGCCTGAGATTCTTTGCTCACTTCCTGCCCTTCTCACCATCTCTGAGACCTATCCCAGAACTGTCCCCAGGTTCACTGCCTTCAGTGTCACCATGAGTCCCGGTAGAGTGGCTATTGTGAGTGTGTCTGTCTGTCTGTCTTTTAAGGGTGATGAGTTCCTCATCAGCTCACCTTATGCTAGTTACACTGCGCATAGAGCTTTGTCCCTGGGGTCTTGCTGCTCAGAATGTGGTTATGGCCACCCGTGTCAACACCTCTGGGGCCTTAGGACAGCTACAGCATCTCAAGATAATTCCAGATCTAGCATATTGGATTTTCCATGTAATAAGCTTCCTGCATGATTTACGGCTGCATAGATGTGTACGCCTCTGGTCTGAGAATATGATTCAATCAGGAAAGCACTTGCCTTGCAAATGTGAGGAACTGAGTTTGGGTCGTATATAAAAGGCCATGTATGATGGTGCCCACCTGTGATCTCATTGCTTATGAGAAGGCGGGCAGAAGCAGATAGATCTCTGGAGCTCCCTGGCCAGTTAGTCTAGTACACTTGGTAAAGTTCCAGGTCCATGAGCAATGCTATCCCAGATAAAAAGTGGAAGGGACCCGAGGAATGACACTCCAGCACACACACACCTCAAACATGCACATGAATGCATGCACAGATACAGTGTAAGCCTCTCTGAAACAGGGTGGGGTGGGAGGACGTGATTAACGTCTGTGTGCTTCATCTACTAAGTCCAATGGCTTCTGTTGACTCTGCTTCTCCTCCTGGACAGGGTCAAGTTTAAGAAAACGAAAATGTCACAGTTCTGTCCTTAGTCCTGTCATGGATTCCTGGCAGGAAGTCCCCATAACTCATGAATCTTTTTCCAAGTACGTACCACCCACACCTATACTTTCAAAGAAACCTCAGACCTGGAACAGAGCTGTCTGTGCCAAGGCACCTGAGGGTGTTTCATCCAAATGGGCTGGCCCTCGTGGGAACTTGGCAAGAAGACCAGAAATGTCTTGAGTCTTTCCTGTTGAATTTACCAGCTTAGTGTCGTAAATTCAGTGATTTAGAGAGAGAGGTGGGAGAGGAGTTACAGTAACCACCTGCTGACAGGGACAGAAAACGGAATCTGTGATCAAGCTACTCTAAACCTGATGACCGTTGTCACTGGTCAACAACCAAGAGAGCAAGGGCACAGTCATTTCTGGAACAGTGGGCTTGCTCATCAACAGAAAGTCTAAGTGTGTAAACAAAAAACAGAGGTGATGAGAAACTTGATTCCCTTGAGGCTGTGCCAACCCTCATCTTCCAGTAATGAAATGTGTTAGTCAAACCTTTGGGCAAAAATATAGGGTAGCTGTCCCTACATTCAGCCTAAATAGGTATGCAGTGTGCTGGCCCATTAAGATGGTGTTAACTATCATTAAGATGGTTTGTTTGTTTATCATGTGGGAGGCCAGACTACTTTTGAGAGTTGGTTCTATCCTTTTACCATGTGGATTCCAGGGCTGAAACTCGAGTTAGTATTAGCAAGCATCGCACACTGAGCCACCTCACTCTTCTATACGATGGCTGGGTTCTTCGTTAGTGTATGAGAGAAAGCCAGAGCCTGAGCCATGGTTCTGCTCTAGAGAACTGAGGTTCAACTATGAAGCAGCCACCCACAGTCATAGCCCAGAGAGGTTTGGGGGTAACATTGAGACCTTTGGGGAAAATGAAAGTGGAATCCTCAGTCTAGCATGCTCAGCTGGGGTTCTTAAAACTTTTCCCACTCATCACCCCTTTGTGTCAGAGAAATTGTCACAAAACCCTGGATTATATAGGAATATAAAACAGGTACACAAATCAAACATTTACAGATACGAAACCACAAGCTTATTCTAAAGGTAATTCTTTCATTCATACAAAAGTATACTGTTTATTAGTGATGAAAGCTAATTTTCATACTAGTGAGAAGAATGCATCTATTTTTGCACAAAGAATTCAATCCTGGCCGCTGAACATCTGATGCTGGAGGGCAGAGGATCTCCAGTGCTTTTCAGAGGTGATCATTGTTTTGATTGTATAATCAATGCTGAGAGAATCACTTCTCAGAAAAAGGCAGCATAAAAGGGCAAAAGGATGCTCAAGCCCTTTTCAGAAATTGTGGGAAATTCTGTCCTATTCTCAAGGCAAAATTCACAAAATAATTTTTTCCATGAAACTCAAGTCAGCAACCCAACAGCAGTTTTTAAAATCAAACATTCTAATCCAATGCAGTCCAAAGATAAACTTAATCTTATACTTCTTTGCTGAGGAAAAAAGATAGGAAAATATTACACTCTTTGCTTTTTGCAATTCGACCATCACATTACTTTAGGGCAGAGGACTCTGTAGAGTGAAAACCAGCCAGTTCATGACTTGCAGAAGTCCTGAATCTGAGATGACGTGTTTCGGGCAGTGTTTGCTGGCATTTCCTGGTGTGATGAGAGGCAGCATAGAGGCCAAGAATGCATGAGGTCACATGTAACACAGGAAGCTCTGACAGAAGGACCTCAGATTACATGTGATGGTTTGGAACTGAACTTTGCTCGTATCGTATGCAGGAACCTCTTAATGTCGCCAGTTTATTTTATTTTTTATTTTATTCCCACATTCAATTATCAGACCTCATATGTTGGGTGCAAAGTTCCCTGAGCTATGATATGAACAAGCATCTGCCATTCAATCCAGTATCATCTTAGAATAAGTCCCTGTAGTCCCTGCTAAGGCCAGCATGACCCTGAACTTGCTATCTTGCTGAAACTGAGTTTGACTTCCTGCTCTTTCTTCCTCCACCTCTCAATTACTGGGATTACAGTCACCATGCTTTACCTAAGAACCACTCTTTTAAGGTTTTTTAAATTTGTTTCTGTACCGCCACATGTGTGCAGCTTCCCATGGAGGTCAGAAGAGGGCATTGAATCCCTTAGAGCTGCTGTTACCGAAGGTGGTGAGCTCTTTGGGATCAGTGCTGGCAACCAAATTCATGCCCTCAGTAAGAGTCAACCATTCCTATCTACTGAGCCATCCCTAAAGCCCCTTGAGAGTCAGATCTTAAAATAACTGCTACACATATCTTCAACCACTGCACCCTTTGAGGGCACTGACTGTGTGCTAGGGTAAGTGTAGGGCAGTGAGGAGTCAGTGTGAATTCCTACTCTTTCCCCTCATCACCTTTGAAAATGTCTAATCATTCTTTCCTGGGTCCTAGAATGTATCTCCCTGAGCCTCTGGAGTCCCAGCAGGGCCTGACAGTCACATCAACCAGAAATGTGATGAGAGAAGACCTTAAGTATACTGTAGAGGTCCCTTTATGAACCACGGGTCAGTTTCATCTCTGAAAAAGACTCCTGGCTGTTACTGAGGATGTCAATGATGAGACCAGACCCTGAAGATAGGAGATAGCATTCACATGCACATCCTTATTGGATTACAGGATGCGCAAGGGAATCCCATGCAGATCACAACTGATAAAGTGCAGCCATCTATTAAGAAAGCAAGATAGTGGAGGCGGCTCAGTGTCAGTCACAGCTCTGGAGATTTTTGTAAACCAGGTCCCACCAGCAGGATCTGGGTGTGTTTGCACACCCCTCCTCACATTGCTAAGAAACCTTTTGGTTTCCAGGACACTTTCGTGAATGTTCTGCCCATTGGGTTCTTAGTAATTTTGAAGGTTGTCCGAGCTCATCAGGGGACAGGATAGGTATGTAGAGTTGAGATGAGGACTCTTCTGTGGCTCAACAAAAGGCCACCAATTTTCACTTTTAAAGTGTTAAAAATACCTTTTTTGAAATTCCGAGAGGGGAGGAGGCCTCTCTCTAAACTGACTTTTTCTTTATGTAATGTGACTTTCCATCTCCTGGTGTGCTGGGTTCTCTTCCATCTAAGTGTCCCCTGCAGAAAGCTGTGCCACACAGATGTGAGGGGACAGTGGATCTAAAGGAATTCCAGGTCACCAGGCTCTCCTAGGTACCTGTGTCGTACTCTCCTCAAAATAGGCCCTTTGTTTAGGAAGGAAGGAAAAAGAATTCATGGAGGTGGTCAACTTCAAGTTCAAATTATATGCACTGGGGGTTTTATCTGGGATCCTGCTGATGAATATCGTGACTTCCATTAGCATCAAGGGGACCAGCGTGTGAGAGGAAGCTGGCACTCTGACTATATGCTGTGTACAAATATTTGACCGCTTTCACCCCTCTCTTTAGAATTCCTCTAACCCAATGGACTCTCCATTATTCAAAGGCAACCTTTGATATTGTTCACTCCTCCTCCCAAGGTTACCTCCTGTGGGCAACAGCATCCCCTTCTCTGTGAAGGTCAAGGCAACAGGAAAGACAAAGCACTCAGAGCAACTCAGAACTGTTTGTCTGCTAGAATTCTCTGCTCAGAGTTTATACGGATATGCATGTGTATAAACAGGCCAGGAAAATACTTCATCATATGGGCATGTGTGCATGCATGTTTATGTGTGTGCAGAGTTACACGTGTGTGAAAACTTGTGCACACATATGTACAGATGCATGTGGGCAAAGGCTAATGTTGTTTTTTAGTTGCTGTCTACCTTTTCCTCTCACTGGCTTGGGACTAGCCATGTGAGCTAGGCTGCTTGATTCTAGCTCCACGGATCCACTTGCGTCTGCCCTCCTAGGATTCATGCATATATATAGGCAAGGAATGTACCCCACCATAGGTTCTGTGTATTAAACCTGGGTCCTCACACTTGCAAAGCAAGTACTTTGGTGATGGAGCCACCCTCTCAGCCCCTAAATATTTCATCTCATTTAGTTAATCATCATGGAAGCGAGTGAGCCAACAGGGAGAGAACTTAGCTCAGGAACTGCAGCCAACACTCTCAGACCCGGAGCATTGTGGGCCAAGGTGACAGTGGAGGACGTTGTAGAAAGGGGGTTAGAGCGGTGCATCAGATGCCAGTATAGCAGTCCACCACATCCCCTTTGGCCACACCGTCTCAAACCCAGAACTTAAAAGAAAGATGTAGACAGGGGGATGCATAGTGTAAAAGAAACAATTGTAAATGATTCCCCATTGGTCCAGTGGAGCCCTAACAGGCCAGTATGTTTCCCCAGAGCTCTCCCAAAACAGCTATTTAAAGGGAGAGGGAGACGTGCACAGGCTTTTCCTAGATTCTGAGGTCGGAGCCTTAATTAGAGTCACGATCGTACCATACGTCTATTTGTGTAACTGTTCAATTAGGAGGATGATAGCTGGGACACAGATCTTAACGAGCTTTTAGTGTCATGGTGCTGCTTCACAGTGGCCTTTTTTTGGTTATTGTTATCATTAGGCTTCATGTAGGCTTTTCCCCTCTGACGTCCAATTACCTGGGGCTCTCTTCCGACAGGTTGAGAGCAAGATGAAGTCTTTGTGTATCAAATGTCGGGCATCCCAACAAGCGGCTTTTCCTTACAGACTTCAGGGTTAGTGTGTAAGCAGTTCTTTGTCTCTTTGCTGGGATCAATCCATCCCTGTGAATACTGGCCTCTTAGGACCAATGTTTTGCAACTGACACTCTGAAAGATCAAGCAAGTGCCTCTGTGTAGCATGAGAGTGACAGAGTTAGGGTTGGCACCAGGTGATCTGCTTTTCCTGAAGCAGGACTATCAGAATAGTTACACATGTTATGGTAAAGTAAACAGAACAGCGTAAGGTGGACCAGGAGTCTAACTGGACCAATGATTAAAATTAAGAAAAAACCATGGGGTTTTGGAGGTGGGTAACCCCTTGCTATACAAGCACCAGGGCTTCCGTCTGAATCTCCAGCACTCACATTAAAAGCCAGATGTGGCCACATGCAAACAGCCCTGTGACCTCAGTGCTGTGAGGGTCCGAGACACATAGGGATTACTGGGGCCTGCTGGATGGCAGCCTGTCTCCAGATTCAGGGAGAGACCTTTTCTGAAGTCACCTGACATCCTCCTGTGCCAAAACTGAGTACATCACACACATGTGCATATATGCTACACACACACACACACACACACACACACACACACACACACTACACATTCCTCTTTTGAAGACATGTTTAATCTCAACGAGGTATTTCACTTTGCTTTCCCTGCCTTTTGTTCCTTAGGCATGGGCACATTTAAGGTAATGCTTACTTTCGGTGTTATGGGAAAGGAGTAGTACTCCAACACATTTCGGTGAATCCTGTGACCGTGAAGCCCACTCAATGCTGGCTTTTTCTGTGCTTCGGAAAAACTGATCGCTCCTCATTGGTCTTTCCTCAGTTTCCCCATAGGCAAAATTAGCATGACGGTGCCATATACCTTACAGGATTGGCGGGGAGATGAAATAACAACCCAGCTACACTCCTGAGGGCAGTGCTGGCAGAGAGTCAACCTCAATCAATATTAGCTGCCTTTGTCCCCATTCCTTTCATGATCACAAAGGACAGCCAGCAGCCCTCATGTGCCAACCCATCGGAATCACTTTTGTGTGTCTGCAGCAGGAGTGGAGAGGTTCGGGTAGGGTGTAGGGGTGCTGCCAGTGCCAGGATGTTCAGATGGTTAAAATGAAGAAGAAAATTAATGTCAGAGCCAGGGAAATGACTGTTGAGACAAAACAATTATTCTATTATAAATTAATGATGCAACTCATTTATGATATTGAGTGTTTGAAGCATGGGGTACCCTCAAATATATTACTTACCAAACCCATTTCTCTCTCAGGGTAAATTTAAGGGTAGTGTCATGTTTTGAAAAATGTTGTTTTATTGACTGCAATTTTTCTTGGTTTCAGTGGGGACCTAGTGACAGCCTAACACAGCAAATGTCCTTCATGTTGCTACCCCCACCCCACTCTTTTGTTGTTGTTGTTTTTTCTTTTTTCATCAAAGCCAACCTATCCTGGGACTACTGGAAATGTGATTTATTTGTCCTGTGGCCAGAAGGTTCCATGTAGGTGAAACCATGTAGGTTTTGACTAGCTGACGAGAAACAGAAATGAGCTCTGAAGACTGACTTACCTTATCAGTGGAGGGGGTATAGTAAGTGACTATCATTCTATATGCTGAACTTATGGAATTCTGGGTATTGGTGTCCCTTAAAGACACAGATGAACTTAACATGGTGTCTATCAGCAAGGACAAAGATAGGTGCACTATAGGAGAACCAAGCTTACTGGATCCTCCCAGGGCCAGGCTTGAAGCTAGGGACAGTGTCCACTAGTTTTGTATTCAAGGGTTCTACACCTGGAGGTTTAGTAAAATGCAGTTGGAAAACTGTTTAGGATCCAGTCCATCTGTATTGATAAAGCCTCTTCCTGTCATCACTCCCTAAACACTATGCAAACAATGTAACATGTGTTTATATAACGTCCACATTGCACTGACAACAAAATAACAGGCTAGAGCTGGTTGCAGAGGCAGGGAAGGCATGCATAGATTACTCCTGCACAATGCCCTAATTTATAGAAGAGCCTTGAGAACCTGGGGGTTTTGGCATCCATGGGATTCTTGGAGCCAGACTTTCCAAAGCATTCAATGTTGGTTGGACTTTGTTGCCTGTTTATTTATTATCCGTGTAGTTATTGCAACAGTCTAGTATGGAGTGGGCTCGGTGAGGTCTGTAAACATGTTCAGAGGCAGAGAGCACCAAGAGTCATTATCACTGGGATCTAGTCCAAGTTGGAACCGATTCAGTAGGAGGACGGTGCTGCTAACGTGGCAGAAACTGTTTTGTCCTGCCTTTCCTTCGTAGAACAAGACCAGGCATCCGCTTTCGCTAGGAAATGGATGTGATGCCGAGGAAGTGAGAGGCCAGAGACACTCAGGAGTTTAAATCGCAGTTCTCCCACTGACTGCCTCAATAGTCTCTCTACTACACTGTGCTTCTTAGGGTGGTGCACAGAAGATGAAGATGGCAGACAGTTCTGATGGGTCTTCTTCAGTGCTGGCTGTCAGGGATTCCAGGTTCAGGACCTACTTTGGATATAGCTCTGTGCACCTTACTCTTGGCTCTCATTCACCTCTGTTTCCTTGTCTCTCCAGTGAGACCATTGGCCTGAAAGTACCCAGGGTCCATTTCAACTAGAAAATGCCATGATGCTACTATCTGCATGCTCTGAAGCATATAACCTCAGGTTTATCAATATTAACCGGGGCAAACTAGTGAAATTTGTTTAGGAAAAGAGCCCTGTGGTGCTGTTTTTACTTGGAGCTGCCTGTGCCTTAGGAGACTGTACACTGGTAATTGACTTGCTCGAGGCTCCTCAGACCTAACCCAAGAACACCTTGCCATTACACTTGCTATTTTGCACCAAGAGTGTGGGTCCTCCACAGACACAGGAAACTGAGGCACATCACAATTTCAAAGAAAGAGATAAATTGTCTTAGTTGTGTTTTGCCTGGCATCTTTCATCCATCTGTTTCCAGGGCTTGTTTAGTACAGCTCAGCTCAAAGGCCCATGCTTCCAAAAAAAGAGTTCCTTCACATCTCAGCCAAAGGAACGGACTGGTTCTCTAGGCCACAGAAGAGTCCTGTTGTCCATGCTCATCTGTGTCATCCTTAATAACTGCCTCGGTGTCAGAAACTCTACTGAAGATCCTTTCTGATAAGAACAGTGTTTTAGGTTTGATTGAGAACGGCTCTGTGATGATAAGAGATGCATACTAAAATAAGAAGTGATATACTATGATAAATAAATAATAACATCTATTTGGTCCTCATCCATTCCTGGCATTGAGTCCCTAAAGCCATCAGTTTCCTAAGTGGTAAGAGCAATCGAGGTGAAAGGAGAGCACGCTTGGCTACTCGTAGCAAGCCCCTGTCACTTACTTCAGGATTCCTGCTAATCAGGTGACTGCTGGAAAGCCGTAAGGGCTTGGAGGCTAGTTGCCAGGGGACACAACCAAGTGATGCAGGGTTAGAACTCCTAGCATCATTCCTGACTTCATGGAGTTCTGTGGGATTGGATACTGAAGTAATCCCCAACAGCCAAGTTTATATGATGAAAGTTTATACAATGCCACCTGCCCCCCAAATTCCCAAAGGACAGAAATCAAAAATATTCCAGGCTGTCCAACACAGGAGGTGCAGGGAGGGAGATCTGCCAGACAGGGTGTGGCTCTGTACCTCTTTCCCTACACCCTACTGTCTCCATGCCTCCACTCCGGCTGCCCCTGAGTAGCACCCGTACATAACACAAAAGTGCTCCATACGCACTTCATTTTCCTAAGTTCCTTGACATCTCCAGGTAATAATCTAACCTGAGGAGGGAACTGGGTAAAGCCTGAGTTTCCAGCTGGTCAGATAAAAATGCATGTGAAGGCCTAGACTTGAATTACATCAGAATCAGACTACTCCTTCTGCCATGTTGGTCTGGGAGGCCAAACTCATCTGAGAGCTCTTTTGCCAAAGAGCTATCTCACCAGCCCTGGATAATATATTTTTAATTTGGTCAGAGTTTTCAATTTGATCTATAGTTTGTGATTCTAGTCTCCAAGTCTTAATTATATTTTACTATTATTGTATTTCAAAAGTTGTATTTGTCCCAAATATTTCTAAAAATAAGACAAAGTATAAGAACACAAGTAAAGCTCACTGGGTATTTGAAAAGCTTGGTGTTGTCTACCCAGCTTTGATCTTCAGAATCTGCCTCCTTATGTTCTAAAGCATGTTGTCCTATAAGTAAAGTCTCATGGATCCTGTCATTGGTGGCATCTAGGGATAAACTAAAGGAACACTGTGGCCGACTCACTTAAACCCTGGCTTCTTTACCTGTGAAATAGGAGCCATGGGATCACCCTTTGAAATTCTTGTGAATTATGTAAGTCAGTATGTGTCATGCAGCTAAGCCCTTAGCACAGCAAGACATTAAGTGAGCAACTGAAAAAAGCAGCTATTTTTATTAAAGAGGACTGTTTGTTTATTAAATATTAATCATGCATTAGATGTTGTTTTATTAGCTTAAGTTCCCTTCAAACCTGACTGTGGTCTTTGGTTGGCAAGCTTCCTGTCATCAAGAGAATCACACACGAGTCTATGGACCAGCACTGCCTGTGTAGCTGCTGTAAACACACGGTTCCTTCTGACCCGCAAAGTCATGAGACTTTGATTTCTCACCCATTAGAGCTGGGATATGTCTCTCTTAAAAATAGGAGCTTGAGACTTAATCCTTAGTGCAATCATGTTGATAAATGGGACTTTAAAGAGGGGATTGGGTCAGGAGGCTCTGCCCTCAATAAAACAGTGCTGTTAACCCAGAAGTGGGCTAGCTGCCAGCTGCCATGGGGTGGGCTTCTGACAGAGAGAAGTTGAATTCTTCCCTCCTTCCCCGTGCTTTCACTCTCTTGCCTATCCTCCTCTGCCATAAGAAGAAGCAATGACCTTCATCTTCTTGGGTTTCCCAACTTCCAGATCCATGAGAAATACGTTATTGTTTTGTTTTGTTTTTTAATCACTCTATAGCACAGAGTTCCAGGTGTTTTCTTACAGTAAAGACAAAAGCCCTCCAACTGGAGGTAGCAGAAATGCATTGGGAGCGAAACCAAGGAATCTAATAACATTTTATTAGGGCCCTTCTCTTC
The DNA here is from genome assembly GCA_001685095.1 of Ellobius talpinus. Lineage (NCBI taxonomy): Eukaryota > Metazoa > Chordata > Mammalia > Rodentia > Cricetidae > Ellobius > Ellobius talpinus. Next base: position 4,957 of record LOJH01000901.1, on the reverse strand, counting down.
TTTCACATGTAAATTCCACTTGTGACCTTATCAATTGTGTAGTAAAGGATTTTCCAGGGCGCCACACATAGGAAGAAGAGAATATAGAAAGTGTCGAAACATACTTCATGCCTTCCAATCTATGGATGACTGGGGAGCTACTTTCACTGTGGCTTGCCAGATGCAGGTTGGCCATCTGATCATTCCGATGAAGGCGCAGTTGGCAGACTTCAAACAAGGAGGTCATCAGTGCCCATGCAGAACACTTGAGTTTCCTAACTGTCAACCTCAGACAGACTCACTCCAGGATGCCCTACCATGGTGATGTCCTTCCAAAAATACTAGGGTCTGAAAATGAGAACACACCAGCTTCTTATATTTGGCTAGAATAACTATAACATTGTAAATTTCTGTTCTAGCTTCATTTCTGTTCATGTAATAAAACACCTAGACAAAAAGCAAGAAAGAGAGGACAGGGCTTATGTGACTCACAATTCCAGTGTATAGTCTGCCGTTTCAGGGAAGTCAAGGCAGGAACTCCATCAGCTAGTCACATCAAAACCCACGGTCAAGAGCAAAGCGAGTAAGTGCATCTACACTACATGCTGGCTTCCTTGCCAGCCTTCTTCACTCTTATATAACTCAGTGGCCAGCCTAGGGAATGCCGCTGCCCACAGTGGCCTGGGTATTATCAAATCAAAATCAAGATAATCCCCCACAGGCAGGCTCACATGCCAATGTAATCTAGATAATTCCTCATTAAGACTAGCTTCCAAGGTGACTTTAGGTTGTGTGAAGGTGACAGCTGAAACAAACCAGGACACGTCCCATCATAACTATGACAATACCACTTTCCAATGCTCTCAGTCTAAAAAATGGCCAGATTCTGTAATAGAGCTGAACGAAGAGGTAGGAAATGCCAGAAATATAAGAGTCATCAGTTGATTTGGTGATTTGTGAGGCAGGCTTTTATTACCATGAAAATTCCAGGAGTGTCCCTCACATGGCCAATAATATGAAAATATCCTGCAGTCTCTCATCAGAAAAGAAGTGCTCCTCTCAGTAATATGCTTTCAGCTTAAACTCCAGGCTCAGTCACCACTCGCTAGACCTCTTGCTTACAGAGACTCTCCAAAGGTAGTCGCAGAGCTCCGGTGTCAGGGCGTGTCAGGCATGTGGCTGGCCACATATTAAGCACTATAAATATTTGTTCAAAGTTTCAAGTTTCCCTAGCTGTTCCCGGGTGGTGGCTTTCTCAAAGCCTTTAAGGAAGAGGCTCTCCTGACTTCCAGGAAATCACAAGGGGTTAGTGCAACTGTAGGTGACTTTCCCCTTAGAAATCATTAAATGGACAAGACATTGTGCAAATGACGTCAGCTCCAAACGTAATTCTGCCCTGAAAACTGTTTCCTCCTGCTCCTGGTTGATTCTAACTTTTTAAGGTGTTGCTTTTCATCTGTCCTTCACACTTAGATCCCAGAGATAGAGGAGGCACCAGGAACCTAGGCCAGGCAGTAAGTTCACAGCAATGTTGAGGGAATGAGATTTGAGATTCTCTCCCTTTTGGGGATCTCCTGTCTGATTTCCCTCCCTCACTGTTGAAGGCTAATCAGGGTTGATTAGGTCAAAGGAAAGATTTCCATAAAGTGGTCTTTGCAATGATGGTATTAGGATTCAATCAGACTTCCTATTAGGGATTCCTAATATTCATGAAGTGATAACAAGCAAGGCCAGGCTTATTCTTTCGTGGACTACAATTGGCTGCAGATACCAAACGCTATTTATTGAGCTATTTATTAACCACTGTTATGTCCCAAGTCCCAGGCCTTGCACGTACTATGGGTAGGGGGGCTTTTGAAAGGTAAACACTTGCTCAAGGCACAAATCCTACAAAGAGGCAAATGCATCCATGAGCAATAGAAATCTTAGAGAGGGCAATGCTATCCTTGCTCTTTCAGCATCTGCTGAAGGGGTAGTTCACATGATAGCCCTTGAGGGATGTGATTGGTAGATCTTGATTCTCAACTTGATTGCACTGAGACACTCCTATGAGATTAACAAAGCATGACTGTGGGTACGTGGGAGATGATATTTCCACAGATAACATTCTAAGAGCCAGAACCAAAGGCCTTTCCTAAACGCAGGTGGTACTGCCCAAAGGGCTGATGACCTAGCTGCAACCAAAGGAGAAAGAGGAGGAAGGCCACTTCTGTAGTCGTTCTCATTGGCACCTGCCACAAGGCTGGCAACCCTGCTCTGCCACCCTCTCCCACCATGATGCTCTGCCTCACCACAATCCCGGAGGACTGCTGCCTGCTGGTCATGGGCTAACACGGAACAGAGTAAGTATTTCCTCTGTTTAAGTTCTCTCAGGTGCTTGTCACAGGGACAAAAGGAAGCCAACACAATGGTTACAAAGAACCTTTGGCCTCAGAAGATGGTGGCAGGTGTGTGGCGGTGTGGCAACAATGGCAGAGCAGCTCAGAGGAGGGGTGTGTGTGTGTGGTGTGTGTGTGTGTGTGTGTGTGTGTGATGTGGGTTTAGAGCAGAGAACAATCTCAGGTGTTACTCCTGAGGCACCCCCTACTTACTGTTTGAGACAGGCTCTCTCATTGATTAGCACCTCATCAAGGTGGCTAGGACCATCGCAGGCAAACTTTCATGGGTCTGCTTGCTCCACCTCCCATCCCCACCATTACTGAGATCACAAGCATACACTACTGCGCCTGGCTTTTGATGTGGCCTTACGTGTGTTTGGGTGCCCAAATTCAAGTCTTTTGCCCACTAAGCCATCTCCATTGCCTGGGATAGGGTCTTTAAATATCCATGCACCAGAAACTAACTATCAAATAAATGTGTGTGATGAGGCTCAAGACCCTGTCATAGGAGTCCACTTAGTGTCACAAAAGCATCAGGACCGATGACCTGAGCTTTCTGCGTTCCCAGCAGATATCCTGGTTCTTAAAGGCACTCGTGGCATTTCATGCTCTCTCTATCGTCACACTCACTAGCCAGGATGGACGCTCAGAATGGGCAAATGCTTCTCCTGATGTCAGAACATGTTGGCATTGGGTCCAAGTCTGAGTCAAGCCCTCCCTGAGTACTGTGTTCTTTCCCAAGACAGTAACAGTAATCTGTCAAGATGTTTCTCTCCGTCTCTCTTCCTGTTTCCTTTCCTTCCTCCTTCTCCCTCCTTTTGTTTCCCTCCCTCTCTCCTTCCTTCCTTCCTTCCTCCCTTCCTTCCTCCCTCCCTCCCTGCCTTTCTTCCTCTCTCTCTTCCTCCCTCCCTCCCTTCTTTTATTATTTTTCTCAGAAATTGTCTCTTATAGGCCAGGTTAGCCTTGCACTCCCGATTCTCCTGCCTCTGCCTCCCAAGTGCTACAATTACAGGCATGCCTAAGTAAGAAAAAGATCTAAAGCAACACTGTAACTAATGTTGGTTGCTTTCTATACTCATTTGGAGGCACACCACAGACGACTGCTTGCCAGAAACTCCAGGTCTGTACAGACTCAGACATGATCCCCCTTTCTGCACAGCGAGGCCATCATTCGGGAATTACTTCAGAGCACATCAGAACAAGCAAGGGAACATTAATTACACTGGACTTCAGAGCACAATAGGTCAGGTCTACAAAGAGAGGCAGGGGAAAGAGATTTAGGCATCAGAAATTTTGCATACTTTCCCAAATTACATTCCTGCTGCAGATCAAAGTTGCGTTTTGGTGTTTTTTTTTTCTTTTTTCTTTTCTCAAACCACACCAAAGCACACACTTGTAGATTGAACTCTTGAAAGGTACATAGAAAGTATTTAGTAATTTTCCCATTAAATTTAGTGTTTGGCTTACAGAGCCTAAGGTGTAGCAAATAATGATCTTCCTTGAACCTCTGCCCCAGCAAACAAAGGATTGCTAAGGGACCAAAGGGCTGCGTCTGCATGAGGTTTGAAGTAGTTCGCCTGCGTCATTCTTTGCAAGAACTGTGACCAGTCAGATCCATAACACTGCTCATCAAACAAGCCTCACCTCTTCAGACTCCGGCGCTGTCCTTCCTCGTGGAAACCATCCACCTCAGGAGAGGATGAAGGAACGGAACTTACATCCCAGCGGCTACGAAGATCTTCTACTGGGGAAGGAATACCTAGGACCGAGGACATGGCTCAGGGGGTAAAAGCAGGGACCTGACTTTGAAGATCAGAACCCAGACAAATGTGTAGCACAAATGCCTGCAATCATTGGTGAGATGGACAGTGGAGACGGGAGAGTCCCCCGGGAGCTCGAGGGCCAGCTAGTCTAGGGTACAGAGTGACTACAAGATGACCTCATCTTAATCAGGGTAGAAGGAAAGGACCCACAGCAGAGGTTGTCCTCTGACCTTCACACACGTCATAGATAGCCCCCCCACACCACATAGATAGACACTTTTAAAAAAAGAAGACTTTTTAAAGAAATAGTTCTGTCTCCTCCCATCTCTGAGCTTAGTGTCTTAGGAGACATATTGAGCTTTTATATGGAGTTGCCTAAGATCAGAGGAAATACATGCAGTGCAGTGTCCTGGATTGGACACTGGAGCAGTTATGTGACTAGGACTATTGTGTGAATAGGCACTAGGACTATTAATGTGACGAACCAAACAACTTGTAAAGTCCAGATTTTTGTTGACAGTGACCTGTCAAGGCTTATTTCTGAGGCTATATTGCTGACATTAGAGGAGGTGCTGCGAACTGCACGTGAAATTGCTGTGCTCTCTTGGCAGCGGCAAGCAAATTGGAAAGGACTCCAAACCAGGAATTTGCTACGCTCCTTCCCCTCTCATGGGTCCCTACCTGGTACTGTGGCCTACACTGTATGCTCTCCATGTAAATACACATACATATCTGTAACATGAGGGGGCTGCTCGTTGGGGTTTATGTCCCACACAGTTCCCCCAGCCGGCAAGCCCCAAAGAAAAATCACACAGAGATCTCCATAAGTTATAAAAC
>LOJH01000900.1:31765-44969 GCA_001685095.1 Ellobius talpinus | reverse complement strand
CGCAGGGATGAGGCTGCGGTGTGGGTTGGGAAAGCTGTGCTGGACCGTTTAGTCCATGTTAGTGAGCTGGAAATTTGCCCTCATGCCATAGGTACCCCCCAAAGGCTTGCAACAGAAGGTGACTTCATCAGAGGCACACTGCTAAAACTCACAGACGGAAGGGCGGGGTGCTGAGGCTGCATGGATGAGAAATGGAGCAGCTTAGGGGAGAGCGGCACTGATGGAGAAGGCACAGTCATTGTTTTCGAGAGACCTACAGGGTGGAATCTAAAACCTGGTGACTCCCTGGCTCTGGCGTGTGGAAGAAGAAAAGGTGGTCAGGCCCTGTAACTGTGGCAGCTTCCTCAGCTGTGGGATCAGTGGCCTGGGGCACAGCCCTCAGCCCTGCAGAGGTCCGGATCTGCCTTCTGTGAGTTGTGACTTGCAGGGAGTTGTCTTGACCACATGGATGGGTAGCTTCAGGACCCCTAAACTATTAAGGCTCACCCTACTTCCCAAATGCAAAGAAAGAGATTAGCCTAGGCTACACAGTTTGGGCTTTATTATTGTAAGGAAGTTTAATAGTTCCCAGCTAACACTTTAGGATGGGTAACTGCTCCAGAGATCAGAAGACAGGCTAGGGAAAACCCAGAGTCACATCTTGGATGTTACAAGCAGAGGTGACCTGTGTACTGCCCGGGTTCAGATCCTGGCTTGACTGCTTCTGAGCTGCGTGACACTGGAAAACTTTCCTATCATCCTGGCCCCAGATATGTTTTGGTTATCTCTGCTGTACCCTTAGCACTCAGCAGACATGCTTTGAAATGGCTATTAAATGAACAACAACAACAAACCAAATAAACAATCAACAAATGACGCAGCAGATAACACGAGATGCTAGTCTGTAAAAGCCAGAACATGATCTCTTCAATCAACCGTATTCAGCAGTTGCTAGGATATTAGGATCATGAGCCACGGAACCTGAAGTTCATGTCCCAGCCCTGTCTGTAGGACTGACCCCAGACAACTGGCCGAGTCCGATCTCTCCGAATACCGTGTTCTCACCGACAGTACCCGAGAAATGCTGGCACATCCACCTCACCTCCGTTTCCCTAGGATTTATAGTATTAAATCTGCAACTGTAGGGCACAGCATACACCCTGGCTATCCTCAGTTTCTCATGAATACCATGTTCTCACCAACAGTACCGGAGAAAGGCTGGCACATCCAGCTCACCTCTGTTTCCCTAGGATTTATAGCATAGAATCTGCACCTGTAGGGCACGGCATACACCCTGGCTTTCCTCTGCTTCTCTCATTCTCGCTGGCTGAGTCAACCCAGGCCTACCTTCTATGGTGTGTTCAATGGCTGAATGAACAATGCTTGGGGAACTTAACTTGAGTTAAATGGCCAAGCCTCTTGGTTGATCTCAATCCCAGTTTCCCATGCCCCTTTAAGTAAATTAGGGACAACCATCCCTGGCAATATTCCATTTGTTGTTATTTTTTCCAACTTTTCTCCCATTTTCTGTATAGTACCCAAGTGCCAGTGGCCTCCTGGGAGGGAGCACAGTGACAGAGTCCGGATTCCAGAGCTAAAGGACAGGATCAGCTGTCAGCTGTGACTCTTCCCACTGTGTGCCCTTGGGCAAGTCAGTTAAACTATCTGGTCTCAGATTCCTATATTTTTTTTCACTTTTTAAAATTACTACAGTTTCTTCAGGTGTGTGTGTGTGTGTGTGTGTGTGTGTGTGCGCACATGTGTGTGTAAAACATGGGCCATAGTGTGCATGTACAGCTAAAGGGACAACCTTGGGAGTCTTTCCTTCTACTCTTTCAGTCCTAAGGATCAAGCCCGGGTTAGGGCTGGTGACAAGTCCTTCACCCACTGAGACATTTACTTAGCCAGCTTCCCATGCTCTTGCACAGATAATAAGAGGGTCATTAAGTTTCCTTTCAACAATGACCCATGTACTGCTACATCCCCAAATTCAACCCAGTACTGGGTATACAGTAGGTGCCTAATAAAGGAAATTTCTTAATAAAGGGTAGATCTTGAACCTAGAACATGGTTTACTGAAATGAGGGACTATCTACCTGGCAGAACCACCCTGTACCTCACCCCAGTATTATTGTGGGTGGTAACCTTAGCTTGTCTTCTAGCTTCCGGGTCCCACTTCCTAGCAAAGCAGCCACCCTCTCCTTCTGTCGGCGGGTTTCATCACACCCTTTTTGGCTGCCCCCGTCAGACATTGCTTAAACACATAATTACAGCCCAAGCCGAGGGTTATTTGCATTCTGCTATTGATGTGAGCGTGACAGCTCCGGTGGCCACATCCATAACTCTGCAGAGACGCTCCATTATTCAATCCCAGCGAGCAGGGACGGTGACCATTAAATCAGCTGGCACAATTGAAGGGCTGTGAAAAGTCATGGCTAATTTGAAATTTTATTAGCTCTTGCCTGCTCCTGTTTACCACCAAAGTAGTCCCTGGAAGCCAGTCTTTTACCTTTCCATAAACACTCTGCCATGTGGCACCTGGGAGGGATTGTTTCCTGCCTGGGAGGGATGCCTACTCTCCAGCCCTCAGGAAGGTGACCCAGGAGTGAGGGTGCTTCTCACTGACAACTGTGTTAGGTTGGTGAAGAGGACAAATGACAGGGACGTCAGGCCCTGCATGGCGCTAAATACTTTATAAGGACTAACTAATGGCCTTAGTGCCGACCCATCCTGTGAGGGAGCCACTGTTCAGAGAGACAGAACCACATCTTAGGCGTGGTGAATTTGATAGTCATAGAGGTAGCTTGTAAAGAGTTTGAGGGGGGATTTGAACTCCATTCTTTCTGACACATGGAATGTTCTCTGAGTCATCCTGGAGAGACTCGCGGGAAGTTTCTTGAATGGAGAATAGGAATTTGGGAACCCCACTGAAACGATGCCCTGCCATGCCAGGCTCAGCACTTGAGACAATTTCTCTCCAGCCAAATGGCCACAGGAGTTGTGGGACCCTGCACAAGTCTTAATGTCTCCAGCCCCGGTTTCTTTAGCCACGCATCATGACAGACAAAGAAAGATGCTTACTTCTTCAGACTCATGAATCCGGCCACATCGGCTGTATGAGTACGAGGCTTCCTTTGTGGCCTAGCTGTCTCCAAACCCAGGACTCAGCATGCATGCTCTACAGTGAACCATATGCCATTCCTTAGGCATTTTATTTAGGATTGGATCTTGCATATGTACTGGAAAGTTCTCCTATAAACCGAGAATGCTCCCTTCTTCATTTCTCTCTGGACCTTTCTTCGGGATACTAATAAAAGTTTAAAGGGCCCGGCTCCCATTTCATGCCTCTCAGCCTCTGCATTTCTTTTTATTTGCGCCCCATCCTGATAAATTTCCTCAGACTTCCATTCCACTTCCCTTATCTGCCCTTCATTTGTGTCTGGTCTGCTATTTAATTGGTCCCCTGGGTCATTAACTTAAATGACCATATTTTAAGACTGTAGATAGTCTCTTTGGGACTTTTAAAAATCTGCCGTTTCCCCCCCCGTAGTAACTTGTTCCATCTTTATGGTTTTACACATCAGTTATCTCTGTACACGTGTAAACGTTTATTTATGGTACAGTCTCTCTTGATTATGTTCTTGTGAGCAGTCACCCTCTTGCATGCTATCGTTGTTAACCCCAGCCTGTAGTCAGCCATTCCTGCCTGTTCTAGAAGTCTCGCCAGGGATCTCACATGGTTGGCGAACCCTCCAGCATGATTTCCGGTGACTGCTGCCTGCCATGCCAGAGTATCACTCATGCAGGACTGCTTTCTGGGTGGATCTTTTTAGCTTGGCGTTAGTACTCTGGTTTGCAAGATTATGGTACGACCTTTCTGCTGTGAGTTCTGTCTCTCACGGATGCCTCTTTTTGTGCCCTAGCTCCGCGCCACCCGCTCTGCTCTAGCAGGCACATGCTTCACATCTAGCCTCCGAGGGCTCCAGTTTTCCGTGTGGTGGCAGCAGCAATGCCCCACTGTGAGCACACCCTGCCATTCTCAGCATGGTGTCACGGCTTCTGTGCCTGCTGCCCCGGCTTCAGTTTCATGTTGTTTCTGCCTTCCAGGGCTCCCTGGCTCCCAATTTCTCCTTCATCTTGTGGGCAGGAGGTGCTATGATAACCTGCCTGGGTCATGTATTTGCTGAAAATACATGTCCCAGCAAAATCTCTAAGCCTTTTCCTCCATCTGTTAAATGGATCACCTACTTCACAGAGATGCTGTGAAACTCAGAGAGAGAGAGAAAGAGGCGGTGAGAGGTTCCCATGTAAGGACCCAGCCAGGGACAGTGACTGGTGACTTCTGACAGGTACTTCCCTTTGGTGAGTATCCTGGTATCCTGGCATTCGATCAAGCCCTGGTCTCTTCCTCTGCACACATTCCAGGCAGGATTCTGGGTGTGACCTCAGAGGTCTGAGCTGGATAAAGCCAGCCATGGTGACACATGTAAATTAGGTTACTGGAGCTCTCAGGGCCCTTTCAAAAGGAGACACCACATAACCTGCACTCTCACCAGAGACCTTGAGACTGAGGAATTGTCCACTGGGCACATGGTGATTGATGCCAGGCCAGAAATTCTGCCTGCCTGCACCTTGTTAAGCTGCTGTTTCCTCCTTGTACATCTGACAAATATTTGCTGAGCAGTAAATGTGGGCAACTCCTCCACTGTCATATTTAAATGAGACACATATTTCTAAATGAATGGAGGGGGGACCCACAAACTTCACTCTCAAAGATGCATTATATAAGCCCAGCATTTGTGCAAAACCTTTGTTTTCAGAACTGGCACCGGCAGCCTGTAACACTGTGGATGTCTGCTCGACAGTGTGTGTGCTCATATATGCGTCTGTATGTGTGTATATATGTGTATATGTGTGTATGCATGTATGTGTTTATATGTGCATCCGTGTGTATGTATGTGTATATGTGTGTATGCATGTATGTGTTTATATGTGCATCCGTGTGTATGTATGTGTATATGTGTGTATGCATGTATGTGTTTATATGTGCATTCGTGTGTATGCATGTGCAAGTGTGTGTGTGAATGTATGTGTTTATATGTGCATCCGTGTGTATGTATGTGCAAGTGTGTGTGTGAATGTATGTGTGTATACATGTGTGTGTACATGTGTGTATGTATGTATATGCATGTATGAATGATTCTGTGAGGCTCCCACATCTAACAGGTTTGGCCAGCCTATCTAGGTGGGGGCTATGACAGAAACCATCCAGGTCTGCAGACAACAGGAAGATGAAGTTGGCTGATGCAAGCTGGCAGAGAGCAAGGGACTTGTCCCAGGCTTACAACCACCAGTTTAAGGAAACCTGGGATAGCCACAGTGAAATTGCTTATTCTTAGCAATCCTTGTCTACAAGCATTCTCTCTTCTAGGATATAGCCCACCCTGGGCTGAGGTGGGCCCTCACTCTGGGCATCTCCACCACCCCCTGATCTCCCCTTCTTCCCCATGAGAGGGCTGAGCCTCACAGGATCATTCATGCATTTGTTCCTTTACACGGTGAGCGTGGTGCCTACACGGGCAAGGTGCTGTGCTATGCACAGGAGACGTGGAAATAAGCAAGCCAGTTCCTGTCCCTATGGGACAGCAGGGAGGGGAACCAGAACACCCAGAGCATGGCTGGAAAGAGATGTGGGCAGATTGCAGGCCATAGACTGGTCTTACAGCAAGCTGTGGGCAGCCCCTGGGGGAGGCCCTGGGGAAGGAGGGGAGGGTACACCTCCCCTTTCTGTACACATCCCACAGAAGTTTTTGTCATTTGCTATAATGAATTCCGTGCCTTCTTTCGAGAGGGCTTGTGAAATCTTTATCTGCTCCTTGGAACATGAGATTTTTTAAAGGTCAATTCCTCTCTTGTCTCTTATCATGAGAAATGTGGTTTAGAGACTGTCTGGAGGGTGACCAGATTCTAGGGCATTGTGTGAGTGCTCCATACCCACAGCAGGAGATGGGTGGAGCAGGTGGTGGAAGGACAGGGAGCTTCCTTTGTTTGCAGTTCTTTTGAAATTTCCCCTTCTGGGCTGCGTCTGTCAGTTGGGGTATTGCCATCCACAATTGTCTTTCGTGGGGCCAGGAGCCGCCAAAGACGTTTTGATACCTTGAAGCTGCTTTGAGAAGGGTCACCTAAAAGGATCTGGCTGTTTAAATTCCAGCGGAGTTTTTGTTCCAGCATCTTCTTTACAGACAGGGCTCCTGTCTAGTCTAGCTCTCCCGCTGATCCACTGTGTGAGGCTGGGTAACTTCTTCCAGTTCTCAGAGACTCCGTGTCCTTGTATGTAAATCTCTCTGCCGCCTACAGGTTTGTTGGGGGAGCTTTGAAAACCAGGCAGATGTGGACCTTTTATTCTATGAATATGCAATGTTTGGGATAGATTTTTTTTAAGACCAGATCTTACTGGGTAACCCATGAGTTTGTGATCCTTTTGCCAGGGTCCCGCAAGTGTTAGAATTATTGGTGGGAATCACCGTACCCAGCTTGGAATATGGATTTTAATAAAAAATTAAAAAATAGTCAAAGTCCACAGATATGTACCAACATATACTAAACCTTTGTGTGAAGAAGGTAGTCTAAAACTTCGCAGGAAGTAACATTCCGATGGAAATCAACGGTATATAAACATATATTTTATGATAAACATGATGCTCTATGATTTCAGGCAGAAAGGATCAGGAAGGGAGCTGACACTTGAAAATGACAAGTTGAGTAGGTCCCCCAAGGTCACACAGCACAAGGGACCCAGAATCTGGATCCAGGGGATGGGGTTTTCATCTTTGTGTTATATGCCTCATCATACACAGGCCCTTTAAAGCTATAGCCTGGAGTTTTATCTGTGGCCTTGCAATGGAGGCATCCTGAGTGATGTCACTTGGCACAGGGGGATCACAGCTTCCCCATCTCTGAAGCGGGCACGGGAATTTCGTGGATGGTCAGACAGGCGTGACTGCATTTCAGGAAGGGATTCACGAAGGGTAAGATAGAAGAAGGTGGTTTTCATCAGCATCTGAGACACACGGATGAACTGGCGTTGCGTGAGTGTCAGAGCCCCAGGGCTTGACCCTCTGAACCGTGGGGTGAAGCCTGAGGCATCTGAGATGCCCTGAGCAAACACTACAGAGGGTCACATTAGGGATGCTTCCTGGTTTTCAATTCAGACAACAAACAACCAACGTGAAAACAAACCAAACCAATAAAACTGCTCCCAACTCAACCATATTGTCTAACTTTTTTTGTGTGTCTTACAGTTTAAAAACACCGCAATAGCATTCTTAATGAACCTTGGAATTCAACTGGTATTTGAGAAAGATGGCTTTAAGCCTAGAATGTTGGGGGAATAAGAAGAGGAAATGGGAGTTCTCAGGTAGCTTGAAGGGCCTTGGTGGTTGACAAAAGGAGCCGGGCCAGAGGTGAGGTCTGGGTATAGGGAAAGGTTTAAACACAGCCAGGCTTCAGGGACACTGGCAGGCTGCTCCTAGTCAGTGGTGTGACCTGGAGAGAACAGTAGCTAAGCCTTTGTCTCCTTACCCCGGGGAGAAGATGAGGGACATCAATCCCACGTCCCTCAGGGTGTCACTGCATGAGTGCGCCATTGAGCTACAAGCTGTCAAATGGTACTGGAGTTCTCTCATGCTCTAGAAGGCTCCAAGGCATATTTCAAAGCCTCTTCAGGCCTGGGCAGACACTCCCCATATTTCAAGGAGGAAGAGAGTCTCTGAGAGGAGGAGGCGTGCTCTAGATGTACAAGGCTACATGCGGCATCTCAGCGGGAGCCTGGAGTCCTAGTCTGGGCCCAGCTATTGGCTGTCTGTGTGACCATGAGATACATGATGTCACATCTCTCTCCCTCTGGTTTCTTGTTTCCTTGTCTACATTATGCAGGGGAGGAAAAGGAAGGACATGGAGTTCCTTCTAGCCCTGCTAATCAACATTAAGCTCTGCTAATCTCCTCCAAGCCCCCAAGTCATTTTGACCGCTCAGGGAGCCTCTTGCACTCTCTCTCAACCCTGAATTGCTTTCTGGCCTTGCGCTGCATCCCCTGCCTGGGCTGGCATGGAGGCGCTCCTCTCATTCTGCTTCCATGAGATTCAGTCATTTGGATGACAATTTCTTCCACATGACTGTGAGATTCCTGAGGGAGACCGGGTCATGCTCACTGGTCCTTAGATCCTCTCAGAAAAGAGTGTGCTGCCTTGCCAACCGCAAGACCCAAGACACGGATGCTCGACAGAAGGGAAAATAGTGCATTGATAAATATGGCCTACGTGTGCGCTCCCTGCATGGTGGCCCCGCCTTTCCTTCTACCAGACTGTCTCTGCTTGTGCAAGGTCAAGAGATAGAAAGCCAGTGAGGATGAATTTGTCCCTTTGGAACCTGTAGTTTATTTCATCCATGCCACCTTACAAATTCGGGACCCTTTGGGGCTTCCTCCGGACTCTCTCAATGGATAGAAAGGCCAGTCTACCAAAGTGAGGCATCTCCTCGCTTCATGGTGGAGAACCAAATGCCAAAGGCTTGTCCACCCGAGATGGTTGGATGTCCAGTTGTGATGGCTTATGAGAAGTCTTCCTGGGTAAGCAATGGCTCACTTCCCCTCTAAGGTGGTTGACAATATCAGCTGAATGGCTGGATGCTTTTCTGGGACAGCAAGTCTCCCAACTACCTCCATTTCCTCTCTCTGAATCTGACGCATTGCAAGGGCAGAGTCTCTTGGGTTTATTTCTGAAGCCCTGGAAGTCAGGGCCTGACACGGTGCAGATGCTCAGCGAACATTCCTGGAGCAAATGAAGGCCCTCATAGCGCAGCTTCTGTGTGCCGTGGAGGACGTACAAACTCATTTTGCTCTATAATATGCTTCAAACAATGTATGAGGTATGTTCTCCCACAACTGGGGATTTTCTGGTTGTTCTTTTTTGCTTTATGCTGGCTCATTGCTCAGAGCAACTGGAGAAGGCTCCATTTCCCTGGGGTCTGGATCATTTCCTATAACATGGGATTCGGGGCTACTGTGGGTGCAGGTTCTCTGGGAAAACTGGGCATTTCAGTGTTGGCTGTCTCTGAAGCATGGCAACCAGGGTGTCTACTCTGGTGTTCTTGCATGTGTGTGTGTGGGGGGAGGGGAACTATATGTTTTCTGAACATTGCAAGGACCCTTAGTTCCTTAGCTGTCCAGATATTCCACAGCTGTGTGAAAGCTTGGGCCAAGATTCTGGACTCTGAGAGAGGGAATGATTTCCCAGTATGGCTTCTCTCCTTTTTCCTAATTTTTCTTGAATGTTACTGTTTATCACTGGCCTTGCAGCCACACAGGCAAGATGCAGCTGGATGCTGAGGGCATCGTACAGACAACAGAAACTGATCCCTTTCCCACAGACAGAGTCAGGCTGCTCTTTCTCTTACTTGAAGACAAGGATGCTCGATGCCCTTCCTCACTTTGCCTTTTCCTGTGTGATCTCTTGAGAACAAAACGCCCCTCCCCCCACATAAAACTCCTTCCTGCTCTGATATCACCTTCCTGATAAATGTTTTCCCAGTCCCACAACTAATACATAACCCTGCAACTGCACTTAGAACAATCCATTAACACTCAACCTTGGTGCTTCCTCCTTCCTCTGACTTCCTGGAGGACGGACAGGACTTTTGCATCTCCGTGCCTGCTGTAAGACATGGTCCTCCAAAAGAGATGCTACATGTTTGGGCAGCTGAATAATGGATGATCTCCCCAGGTTTCAGCTAGATTAAAGGACATAGCAACATGACGGTATTCCAGACAGGCACATATCTCTGCTCAGACACCAGCAAGGCCAACCCTATGGGCGCCTTGCTTCTATTTCTTCTCATGGCTGTCGTCTGGGGTTATCTGAATGACTGCTGTCTGGATGCGGGCAAGGGAAAGGATGGCTCTAGGGCAGTCCAGACAAACGTCAAGGCTCTAAAGCAATACTTCTAGGATTCCAGAGCTAACGTGGCCAGTTGAATTAGAGTGACCACAATGTTACGCACTTGGCCTTTTGATCCTCATTGGGTTTGAGATTGTAGAACACTGTAGGTAGGAAATTTCCAGAAGGGAGGATGCCAGTTTCTAGTTCTCCAGTTTCTAACATTGTGCAGAACACGGGGAAGTTTCTCAGTTTAAATCAAAGAGAGCCGCCTAAGTGTGTCAGCTGCCAGCATTAGAAAGAGAAATTTTCTTTGTTTTTTGTATCTGTCTTCTTTATTTTCCAGTAATTCCCTGTGGTTGGTAGAAGCAGATTCTACCATGTGGGAATGTGGAATATATTATGAAGAATATTATGCAAGTTTACACCATAGAGAAATGGAAGCTAATTTATGACTAATATAAAGACTTGAATAACCTTGATGGGCAAACTGCTTCATGGTGTAGGAGGTCCTTCTGTATGTGTTGCTTTTATTGGTTAATGAGTAAAGAAGCTGCTTTGGCCTGTGATAGGGAAGAATAGAGCTAGGCGGGAAACCTAAATTGAATGCTGGTAGAAAGAAGGTGGAGTCAGTGAGATGCCATGTAGCCGCTAGAGGAGACAGATGTGTCCCAGAACTTTACTGGTAAACTACAAGCCTCATGATAAAATATAAAAATAATAGAAATGGGTTGGTTCATTTAAGATATAAGAGCTAGCTAACAACATTCTTAAGTGATTGGCCAAGCAGTGTTTTAATTAATACAGTTTTGGGTGATTATTTTGGGTCTGAGCAGCTGGGAATGAACAAGCAGCCTGTCAACAGCCTCATTTTATATTTGGGGAGAGTAAGGTTCAGAGACACCCAGTACCCAGATGGGGTTAAAATCCAAGTTTTAATTAAAATTAGTTTTCACCCTGAGTTAATATTCCATAAGGCTAAGCCCTCTTCCCTTGAGTTTTGGCTGTCCAACACTTGGGAAAAAAAGCAAAGGCAGATGTTGTGACAAACCTATATGGATGAGAGAGTGTGAGGGAAAAGAGTGCCTTGGTGTTCCTGAGAGGGTTACCTTCAGAATCAGAGGTGACACCTTAATCCAAGTGAGTGAACCTCCTTCCCTGGAGGAACATCCTTCACAGTTTCTGGGACACAGAAAAGGGCTGCTTCTGCAAGCCCTGGCCAGGTAACCATTCCACCACAGGGCTAACTGGGGATGCTTCTCCTTGCCTTCTCTCCATTGGCCAATAGATGCCAATTAATTTCATTTACATTCACTCATTTAAATGAACCAACTAACTAACAATAGCACCTATCCCTCAGGCTACCCACACAGTCTTCTGTATCCCAAAGTCCCCTTACTGTGGATTAGGATGCTGGTTCCCTGCTAACCCAGCAGAGTCCCCTCTTGTCTCTCTGTCTCCTACCCCTGGAACGGGCCGGGGTCCACGGACGCCAGATCCCTACCTCCATCGTTGTCTTTGCTGTCCCCACAGGCAGTTTCCATGGATGTGTCACATCCGGCTCCTCTCCAGCCCAGCTGGCAGACACAGTGCCACCCATTCAGGTCCAGGGTACATCTGCCATTTCCATTGCACAAGCCAGGACAGCCCTCTGTAAGACAAAGCAGAGAGTCAAGGGCTGGGTAGAAGCTATTTTAATACGTGCTATTACCACGGCAACTGTTACCCCTGCACTCTGCACTCATGCTGTACCAGCTGTCTATGCGATGCTTTCACATCTGTCTGTCTCAGCAGCTGGGGAGGCAGGTACCACAACAGCTCTCCCCATTACAGAGAAGAGAGCAGAGACTCGGAGACGGAAGGACTCTTACGGAGGGGGTCTGGAACCCTCAGCATCTCCACCTCCCCCATTACACAAGTGATCAGGATTTGGAGCTGCAATCAGTGGATCAAGCCTGCCAGAGCCTGACTAGGGAGGTCTTCCATCCATCCTCAATCCTGTGCTTGGTCGTCTTGTCTCTTGGCCTTTAACTCACAGCGATTCCCCTGCCTCTGCCTGCTGGGTGCTGGGATTGAAGGTGTTCTGTAACACTTGGCCTAGAGATGTGCTTCCCTCCACCCCAGTTCTTGTAACTAGGTCAACTTTAGTGGGCCTTAGGCTTTTCATTTATTGGCTCCCTATTTCTCCTAGACAACAGTTTTTGCTTCAAGAATGAGGGCTTGGGTCTTTCTATTACCACTGTGTTTATGCTATGCTTTGGAAAGGGCTTTATACCAAGGGAGCCCAGGAGACTGTCACAACATAGACAAACTCCTGCTGGTCTCAAGTACAAAGGAAGAGCCAAGCAGTGCTAGCTGCTCAGCTGTGTATCTGCACACCCGTCCCTTGTTAAGCATCTTATTTGGGCTAGCTACAGGCACAGGAATGAAAAATAGCTAGTTGTATTCTTGAGAAGTAGGCATCCTACCAAAGTGCCTAGATGGAGACCTGAACTATATAGCGGGAGCTAGGAACAGCTGTGGCCATCTGAGAAGACGTGGGTGACCCTAATAAAATGAACAGGACACTACTTAGACCCTATTACTTCTACTCTGACCCCATGATGAGGTGGGGATGTTTCAGTAATAGTCAAGCAGGCTGACAGGTTTTTGATTACTGCCCTTTCAAGCCTGGTTTGTGGCTCAGAAGGTAAAAGCTATTGACGTGCAAGACCCATGACCCAAGTTTGAGTCTAGGAACCTAGGGTAGAAAGAGAAAACTGATTCCTAAAGATTGTCCTCTGACCTCCACACCTGTGTCATGTTATTTATGAGTCAAGTCCCACACGCTTTTGTGTGTGCGAGAGACACACACACATTTCAAAAAGGAAGAGACTCATGTTTAAGAAAACATTGGGTTTCATAGCTCACTTTAGCTCCTATTCTTTCATTCGAATTCTTTTTGTTTCTATTCTTTCTCTTGCATCCTTATTTCCGTAAGGGCCAGTCCTCTTCTCTGAGTGACTATCAACTCAAACTATTCTGTTCATGGAGTCTCTACTTTCTCTCCTCTGCTCCAGCCTCCAGGGAAGGAATGAGTTATACTAGTTTACTGTGATGAGCATCAAGCACCTGCCCATTTGGCTGTAAACTGAACATTCTGCCATGAAACCACGGAAAATGAACCTATTACCACTTGGGGGGTTGTTGTCATTTTCATTTTCTTTCCTTCCTTCCTCCTTCCTTCCTCCTCCTCCTCCTCCTCCCTCCCTCCCTTCCTTCCTTCCTTCCTTCCTTCCTTCCTTCCTTCCTTC
>LOJH01000900.1:4592-15451 GCA_001685095.1 Ellobius talpinus | reverse complement strand
TGTGTGTGTGCGCGCGCACACACACACACACACACACACACACACACACACACCAGGTGATCTTCTCCAGGGCTCTGGTGGAGGCCTAGACTTGATCGACTGGTGCCTCATGACCCAACAGTCTTCCCCGGTGTGTGAAAAGCCCAACAATTTTAAATTTCTTTGCAGCCTGGTTAAATGGCACCTGCATCAAGCTGTCTCCACCCATTTCTCCCTTGCTAGAGGCACTGCTGCTCTATGAAGTTGCTAATATTCTAGGTACTTTGACAAAAGGAAAGGAAAAGGGCTGCGGGGTTGCTCAGTGAGTGTTTACGGCACCAGCATAAGTATAATATCAGTTTGTAACCTCTGTACCCACAGAGAAGCTGGGCATGGGCTACAAGTCTCTGCAGCCCCAGGGTCTCCCAGCCAATCAGCCTGGTCCAGCAGGTGAGTTTCAGGTTTAGTGAGAGATGCTGTCCTCAGGGGAATACATAGAATATATAGGGTGACAGAGCAGGGCACTCTCATGTGCCCACACATACATACACACACACACACACACACACACACACACACAAAGGAAAATAAAATTGGATCTCAGTGGTTCTGACTTTTTTATCAATCTAGAATACAGTAAACAAAGTGCTGGGAAATTTAAAAAGCACAATAAGAGTTGCTATTTATGTTGTGTTTCTACACAACTGTCTTGCCAAGCTGCCACCACAGAATAGAGGTTGTGACTAGATGCAGTATACATGGCATCTCTCAGCTGTCCAGGGCCTGGGGAGCTGCTGAAGAGGGGCGGAAGCACTTGTGACATGGAGCCAGGCACCAGGATCGTGCCAGGCCCAGGAGCTTCTGTGCTGCAGGTTATGTAAGAAGGTCCCTTGGGTCCACCGAGCCACAGTTTTTGGTTTGGAGGGAGTGCACAGTGAAGCCTTGCTACAAACAGCCCTCTGCTCTTCTCCAGACCCTAGGGAGTGCTCAGGGCAGAACGCAGAGGGTCGAGGAACTCAAGATGGAGGTCAGGGCAGCTGACTTCCCACTGGGCATTCAGAGAGGCTTGTGAGATCCTTGCCTGCTTAGTCACTGGTCTCGGGACCTGGGTGTCACTTTGTCCCTGTCTTTTGGTATCAACTTCCTCATCTGCTTCTAGAGGGAACCTGAAGATGTCTAAAGTCCCGCTGGGCTCCAAGACATAGTCTGTGCTACAGTATCCTCCAAGTTACAGTACAACCACAGTATAAGGCTTGGCTCAAGGTATTGACATCTCTTCTCACCTGTAATTCAGCTGTGGCTAGCCGCTTGCTCCTCCCCACCCGAGACTACACTTTGGGGTGCTTCTCTGTGTTACAGCCAGATCTGCAGCAGCCCTGGGCTTGGGCTCCACCCTCTGGTCACCTCTGTTCCTGAACTGACACTTGTTAAATAATAGACAGATCGAGATGCCCCACGTGACTGGCGCCTGAGGGTGGCGAGTTCCGTGTGTGCCACTCAGCCTGGCTCAATGTCCAGCAAGCCTGTCTGTCTGCATCTCTGGAGTCTGAAGATGGAACGTGGCACTCGGTGTCCCACATCCAGCAGCTCTCCAGGGTGCAACCCCCTCAGACAACATCTTGGGCTTGCCCAAAGACAAAGAGCAACAAGTTTCAGGTCCCAGACCCCTGTGGGTCATGGGTTGGGTCACATCTCTGACACTTCCTTCTGTTTATACACACTTAAAGGGCAGTGACCTCCTGGTGACTCTGGGGGCTGGTTGAACACCCTGGGAGAGAAGAATAACCCCGCATTTGTTTGGGTTTGCCCAGCGCTTTTTCCAAGTGGCAGTTGATGGTGTGAAAGCCAACAGCAAATAGCGCTTCTGTCCTCCTTGGAGGTGTGAATCAGGAGACTTGGAAGCCGAAGCTGTGGGGTTTGAGGCAGCAGGGCACAGGGAGGCAGAAGGGCCAAGGGCAGAGAGCTAGGCTTTGCCCTGCACTTGCCTGCAGGCCTTAGCTAACAGGTGAGGTCATCCCTCATTTCTTGGTATAAAAGAAGATTGGTCCCCCAACCACTAACCTCTTGAATACAGAAATCCATAGGTGTTCAAGTTCCTTATATAAAAGAGCACAGTACTTGCATTGAATGGACATATAACCTCCTCCATACTTTAAATCATTGCTAGACTGAGTAGTCATGGCCAAACAACTGCATTTATAGTTGTTTGCTATACTCTTTAGGAAACAAATGCAAGAAAAAAAATCTATACTCAGTATAGATGAAGTTTTTGTTTCCAGTCTACAGTTGTTCGAAACTCCAGAAGCGGAAGTTATAGACACAGACCGTGGGCTTCACCTCAGACTTAGTAACCAGGCAGTGCTCACTGCCAGCCTGGGGAGCAGCTCAGCTGCTCTGAGTGTCATTTCTTTCCTCTGTGTAACAGAAATGCGGAGAGCCACGCTGCAGAGGCACCTTAGTGCCTGATCTAGGTGTCAGGGAGTTCCTGCTGATTTACATCTAGTGATCTCTCTCACACGTCTGCCCTGAGCCTGAGCTGTGTCTAGTGCTGAAAATGCACAGGCCAGTAAGATTCAACCTCTGTCCCAAGACAGCACAGTCCACATAAGACACAAACTGATTCTAAATAGTCAATATATGCATTCTAAATATATATAAATTCTAAATATATATAAATTCTAATACATAAATGTTCCAAATAGTTAATATATGCATATAGCGTATGTACTTATACACAGCCATTATTAATACCTATACCTTTTTGTTTAGCTACCATGGGTTAAAGCCATGGCTCTAAGGAGGAGGCAGACCTGGGACTTACCCATGGCTTTGTCACTTATGGACAGCATAAAATGCACTGCATTACACAACCCATTAAGCCTCACTTTGCATCTCTGTAAAATAGGGGTGATAACTTTCACTTCACTACCCTCACAGGCCTGATATTAGATCAAATGAGGTAATGCGGGGGAAAGATATTTCTGATTTAACACTTCTATCAGGTTTTACACCTCCCGGAGCACATTTCACGTTCGGTTTCTCACTAATTCTTACAGCAATGTTATGAGAACACCTTGTTACTGTCCTTCTTAGAGAAGTGGCTTTGGAGAGCTATGAAGTCCACGGACCCTTGAGAAGGTCTTACAGGCATCCTTGGAGCCATGCAGTCCAGCAAAGCAGACAGTTCTTTAAGTGGAGCCTCAGAATAAGCAAGACTGGTCCCTGGGAGAGCCCTTCCTCGAAGATCCCGCAGACCTCTCCTGCCCACTTCTGGCCCCATTGTTTTGTTTTTCTTTGTTCTGCCCGAGTCTAATCCTGGGTGTTCATGAGATGTAATGGGATCTTCCCGGCTGAGTTCCCAGGATGACCCTGCATCTTTGCATGCAGAGTTTGGTCCGATCATCTAAACACGCAACTTTCTTGCTGGCCAAGTTTCCCATTGTCTAGGGCTGGTGACTTGGGTACCCCACCACAGGCCCTTTACAAGCTGGCTTGTGAGCTCTGGCACGTTTTAATGGCAGGGGCCCAGACCGGTGACCTTGATGTTTACGGGGTGCTAACTGATGGTAACACAGAAAAGCCTCAATGCCTGATGGGAGGAGAAACCCAAGACTCGACTTTACCATTTGGCTTTAGACTGCAGTCCCTATCCCCCACCCCCAATACTCTGGTTTATTATTCTTGCCCTTGAAATGAAAGGAACTGTTTTATTTTTCCTTCTCAGATTCAGCCTTGACATTAAAGTAAATGAAACTTCACAGAACACTCGGTGAGGACCAAACAGGGCAATGCTCTAGAATGTGATTGGGGGCCCATCTGCCATTTACATAACAGAAACGTCTTCTGTGGAAGTGGGTCACAGCTCCTCTTTAAATCTCAGGTTTCCTTCTTTCTAAATGGGGGGGAGGTGGTGGCATCAGCCACTTTAAAGAGTGTGGCAGGGCTCGTTCTCGCATGGGTAGCTTCCTAAGTGCTAAAGTGACAGCAGGCTTGAGAATATAAACCTGAAAAAGCCTGCTTTTCTGTTCCCTAGAGTTGTATTCCAGCACAGCAGATGTATTTAACTTAGGTCTATCGGGTCAAACGAACTGACGTGCCCCAAAGTAAAGACTGTGGCATAGAATTTATGCCTGGAGCAGTCAGAACAGGACCAATTTCATATGTACTTTTAATTTATTTATTTTAATAAAAAGGAAACAAGACATGGCAGGCATAGCAAAGTCAAGAGATCAGTGTGAATGCTGATGTCTGCTTCACACCTAATGTAAGAGAACTTTTGGCAAAGGCTGCTTAACTCTCATGTGATCAGAACCAGAGTTTTCTGCTTGAGTATGGAACGCCCCAGGGCCTGGGAGAAATCTTTTGTGATACAAGAGCCTTAGGATAGACTTGTTTTCAGATGTGAGTACCAAATTTCCCAGCGGCCTTTGGGGAAATTCCTTAACCCTTTCTCAACCACAGTTCCTCACTTGATTGGTTGAACGAACAGAGAGACATAAAAAAATGCTGGAGGACTCTATTCCATGTCTGTTAGCTTAACCCCATCTCAGGGCCGTGATATACAAAAATTACCATCAAGCACACCCAAACAGAGGCTCACTATTCTCAGTGGATAAGTGCTTCAGACACCCATTTCCAATCTGCGTGAACTCTGTAACCATTAAAACACACACCCGCAGACCCCTCTTCCTTCCCGCTACCACCTGAGCTGTACCTGTCGTCTGCCTGTGACATAGATGGGAATGGACATGTGAGGAATAGGTGAAAAGGGCAGGAAAAGATGCAGGAGCTGGTTATTGGTAATTATGCCACAAAGTGCAAACATGGGGGGGTGGAGTTGCCCCCGGCTTCTCTAGACGCCATACTAGCTTCTCCATACAAGCCACGACGAAGCCCAGGACTATCACAGTTATGGTTTGGTTTGTTGGGACTTACTTGACATCCCAGTCATTAAAAAAGCTGGTAGGTGAAGCTGTGTCTTTGCCCGATGGGAGAGATTCGTGCACACTTTCCTCGTAAAGCACCATTTACTCAGAAAGATGGACAAACTGTGACTAGAGAAGGCACCCCACCCAAATGCGTGAACACTCCCATGGATCCAGGAAAAGGAGGTGAAGATGGTTTTGAAATGCCTTGGGTGTGGAGACAGGGTCTGCCCCGTATGACCTCTGGGACGTCTTCCTAAGTCTGTGCTGCACACTGAGAGGGGTAATAAGGAAGGTGCTCAACGGTGCTTAGGGCCTGAGATTTGGAGACCGACCTTAGAAATGTCAATAGAGGGCCTAACAGTTTCTAATGTTTCCTGGTAGCTTTCTCTGTCGAATTACTTGTCTTTGAAAATCTTGGCAGATGTTAAGTCCAAGTCACACCGGCCAGTATGTGAGTCAAAACGAGGGGGGAGCCAAGCGTTCACATATTCCAGAGTTATTGGTGGTGCTCATACGTATCCCCCCATCAACACCTCTGGACTGACTTTCACTCATGTATCCCAACTGAGCCAACAGCGTGGGCAGATGAGGTGATTTGCTCAATGGCATATTGACTAGAATGGAAGATGACTGTCTATCCTTGCTTCCTTTGTCTGTCAATTGTGCAATCAATTGAGGTGCGGCCTCTGATACAATCTGACAGTGTTTTCTTAGTATAAATTGTTTAGTAGATTATGGGCTGAGTTAAACAACCCTAATCCTAACCTACAACTTAAGTTAAACAACGTGACTGCTGAAATTGGAGACCATGTCTCCTTCCCCACCCTCATCCAATCCCTATTAGATTAACTTGCCCTCTTTTGCTTTTTTCTCCAGCTGTCTGCTCAAACATCAGACTATCTATCTGTCTAACCAGATAGTTCATCATTGAGCATGTCACCATCCACCCACCCAAACCACATGATTTGAGCAAGTTGCTTCGTCTCTCTACGCCTCTGCTTTCTCAAAAATTGCATAAAAAGTATGCAAAATGTGGTGTTGATACCAAGATCTTGGGGCCAGTTATATGAAGTCCAAGGAAGGTGCTTTATATTCTTCCCACCTCTCATGAGTAAGCAGTTATTACACATCATGTTTGTGTAGCAGAAATAGCTGGGGGAAGGGGCATTAGAGGACAGCAGGGAGACAAGGAGATGGCACTCCACTGAGGTGCCTTTGAACAGTTGGTGAGCACTGAATCCAAAGCATAACTGGAGGGACAGGCTTTGTGGGCAGCTCCTCAGCTGGGCATAGAGTACAGGCAGAGAGATGGACAGGGCCGGGGCTGTGTGAGGGACCGTCCAGAACAATGGGCATGGACTTAAGCGATGGTGTCAATCCTCGGGAAGGAGGAGATAAGAATTATCGGCTGCACAGAGAGCTGGTGAACACATGTGGAGACTGAGATAGCCCTTCTGTGGACCGAGCATTGCAGCTCTGCGTGTGTGAAGACCTGCAGCTGGAGGGCATGGGAAGGGTTGTCCATCATGCTCAGGGTGCAATCTGGCTGCCGGAAGGCAGATCCTTCCACAGCTGCAGCTGCGTGTCCAGAGACAGTGAGTGGCTGAGTGAGCTTGGGGATGGCAAGGCAGGTGTGAGAGAGAGAGGTATGGGAACAAGAGAAGAAGTGGTGAATAAAGGCAGCTTGAGGCCTAGGACGCTGGGATGGGGTAGAAACTGAAGAGGGAGGGAGAGCCAGAAGAGAGTGGAAGGTGGCTTGTAGGTGGCAGGCTGTCACCAGGAGATCCCCATAAAGTGGACATCAAGTCAAGGGAGAAGGAGCTGGGGACTCAGAGGAGCAGCTTTTGTGGTCAGAGCACCAGAGGACATCTCAAAAACCTAGTTACTCTATGGACAGAAAGCTAGGCAAGAGGGAAGAGGTGCCTTGCCTAGCTTCCTGTCCATAGAGTAACTAGTCACACACGGTGACATATGTGCCAGCCCTTGAGCAAGACCTTGTTAGCTACCTTAGAAAAGCAGCCCTGTAGAGTCACCTTTGCAAATGGCTTCCAGAGAGCAGTCGTTGTACTGGACCCCTCCTCTGAGCTTCTGCCTGGGTTCTTCCCATGAGGCCCTCCTTGGGTCCATCTACACAGGCTCAAGACTAAACCTGCTTTCTGTTCCAGATCTAACACCAGTTGCCCCTTGGGTCCTCCTCTAATCCTGGCTGGAAACAGTCTTGTCTTCTCTATTCCCAGCACCCCAGTGCACCTCCTTGTGCAATATTTTCTCAGGGTCACGAGCCTACCAGCATTGCCTGGAGAACCCTGCCTCCACAGATTAATGTCTGTGTTTCCTGGGGAGGGCCACACAGCAAACATGTCTTCCACCACGTCTCTGTATTGCTGCATGGGCCGGAGCGCACCATGTAATTATATGGAATTCTATGGCTTTGCAGAGAGCCAAGGGCTGGAGTCAGGTAAGGGGCTGTGTGTTCTGCTACCTCCTACCTGTGGGGAGCAAACACTGCCCACCTCTGAGTCTTATCTATGCCATTTATAAGGTGGGCGACGATGACAGCTCTCCACCAGAAGTTTAAAAGTGACTCAACAATATGCTGGATATCTACTGTGTGCATGATCTCCCTAGAAGCTCAGGATGTGCAGAGAGTGTAAAATTAGACCTATCTCTAAGGAACCTGCGTGCATATCCTAGCACAAAGTCAGCCACTTGCCCAGAGCATGCTACGTGAGAAACTCCTTGTATCATTACTCAAGTATGGCGGCCCCTCCTTCCTTCCCTCGCAAGCTGAGCAGATGGTTGTTTTGTCTCCGCGCAGGTTTCTGGAAGAAACCAGGAGAGGACAAAGGTACAGACAGAGCCTCCGACATACTCCGTCCCTTCAGTAATTACTTTCTTCTAGACATCGAGGCTGAACTTGAGCCTCTCTCCTGCTTTTCAACCTCCCTCCCTATAGCGCTCCAGCCAGAACCGCTCCAGTCGTGGCTCTGCTCCACAGACCGAGCCAGCAGCGAGCTGATGAGCCTTGGCACGTGGCCCTTCACCTCTGTCGAGGAGAGCCTGGAGAGCTCTCAGACCAGGCAGAGACACAGAGTAGGGTTTCACACCTATCTCCCCCAGAACTCAGATTTCGGGTCCTGACAAAGTACCTTGGCGAGAAGCAGCAAGCCATTGCTGTTCATCTTAACTGGAGGTGATCTGGCTTCCTGATTAGAGGGCTTCAAACCCAGCCCAGAAGAGGGCTCTGCATGGTGCCTGAATTGGCAGGATGATAATCCAGGAAAGGGCCAGGGAACAGGGAAGCCAAAGGACATGACTGGAATACATATTTTGGTCAGAGCTGGAAAATCCCTCACCCAAAGTCCTCCAAGAGAGCCAAAGAGGGTAAACTAAGGAGAAAGATGATGTTAAACCTTCCCAAAGATCTCTAACCCTGGTGTCCTGCTAGGCATGAGTCTATCGATTTGGTTTTCCTAGACACTGCCACCTGGATGTCCCCTCAGTACTTCAGAAAGTAGACCGGTACTACACAATCTTCCCACTGGTTTATTTACTATAATTACTGTCGTGTGTGTGTGTGTGTGTGTGACATGCATATGTGAGTGTGTGCCTGTGAGTAAGCCTGAGGAACTCAGAAGAGGTCATTAAGTGTCCTACTCCATCATTCCCCTTTATTTCCTTGAAACGGGGTCTCTCGGTGAACCTTGAGCTGGCCTTGTAGGTGCTGGGGATTCCAACTTGGGTCCTCATGCATAGCAAGTTCTCTTAATCACAGAACATCTTCCCCCATCCCTAGAGTGAGCTTTCTAAAAGCAAATACACCCATGCCAAACTTCTGCTTAGAATTCCTTCATGATTCCCAGTGGCAGGGCCATTCACCTTCTGCTGCTTGTGGCCTCTCTCACGCCTTCCTTCCCCTGTTGCAGACACCTGAGGTGAGTCCTGCCGCATCACTAGAAATGGCCAGGAAACAGCCTGGTCTAGTCTGTCTCTGTACATGCTACAAACACTTGGTGTGGGCAGCGGGCTGCTGCGAGGAGCTATTGCTTTTGACCCCCTCATGAGGCCATCTGTACAAACCTAGATGAAAGAACCACACGCATCCTTCCTGTTTCTTGGACTCAGTTTCCAGGGCACAAGGGTGAGTTTGAGTGACCAACTCAACAAAGCTGAGAGTCGCCTGGGAAAAGAGTGGCAATGAGGGGCTGTCTGGATTAGGCTGGCCCTAGGGCATGTCTGGATGACGGCATGAGAAGCCCTGGTCTGAACGTAGGTGGCACCATTCCCTGGGCTCGTGTTTCCCTGGGCTTGTGTTCTAGTCTGTCTAAAAACCGCAGAAAGTGAGCTGAGCAAGGGCGTGCACGTGTTCCTTTCTGGCTGTTGTATGGTGTGATTAGTTGCTTCGAATTCCTGACTTCCCTGCTCTGATGGACTCGACCCGGGATTGTGAGTTTAAACAAACCCATTCTCCCGCCAGTTTCTTTTGTCAGGGTATTTTACCCTGGCAGCAGGAAGCAAAACTAAGACACATGGTTCCTGGCAGTGGCATGACATGAATTGATTGGCATGATCCTGATGCCTTGCCTTGCCAGCTTAGCACAAACCTTGGTAGCTGCACATGAACCCTGATCCCAGAAGCTCCTGGTTTTCAATCTTAGTTTCCACAGAGTATTTTTGAGTAAGCCACCCAAGTTCCTTGAACCCTGGTTTCCTGGGAACCACCCCATCTGCCATGTCAGAGGCTTATGTAGTTGTTGTTTGAATAAACCATGAAGCTCATATGGGAAGGGGCTCTGTAAAATGTAACATTTCCATTCAAAGAGCAGGGTTTTTTTTTTCTTCTTTTAAATTACAAGCTATCGTACCAGCAGTTTGATTCAGGATGATGACTGAAGATTTGCTACAAAGTGTCAGCCTGAGCATCCAAACAGAAGCCTGACTCTGAAGTCCAATTGTAGGAGGGCTTCTATTTGCATACTGAAAGGCTCCAGTTCTGATAGGAAATGTTCCAGGACTGTCCAGGGAAATCCTGCTAAATTACAAAGCTGCCAGCTTTTGCTTTATCAACCTTTAACTCTGGCAGTATTTAGCAGTGTGCCTGTCTGGGCTCAATTTTCCAGTCTTTGATTAACTGACTATCTCGTTCTGCCTAAACTTGGTTACTTCCCAGCCAACTGGTGGGCTCTTCCCCGCCTCCCCCAGCTCATGTCCCTCCTCTGCACTGGCGTCAATCTCTTAGATATTTATTATTCTGAACTTTGATACTTAGGCTGTCACTGGCTTTGGGAGGGGGTATGGGAAATGTCAGGTCTTAATGGATATTATTCCTCTGGTGAAATTCTAACCTTAAGTTTCCCGTCCTGTAACATACCTATACAGAAATAGCCTGGCCGATCATTTCCTTTTGATGTTTAATTGGCTGTCGGCACTGTGCTTTCTGGGCTGAGAAGGTAATGTTTCTCAGAGAGAGAACAATTCTGGCTACACAAATGAGACTCGTAACAGGGGAGAATGCTCAACACCCAATCTAATTTTCTCTCCCATCCATGAACATCAGACAATTTTTCTGGCATTAAAGCATCTCGCTCTGTCTTTCTGTCATTAATAAGAATTAAATTCTCTTCCCTCAAATTTAAATGTAATTATATTTTGCCTCGTAAATAAAATTGAATTACCATTTTTAAAATTTAGTGCTAATGCAGTGGCTATGTTCAGAGCTTTAATTTTTCTTAATCCTGATGCTACTTTCAGCTTATTTTTTAAAAAAGCATTTAGTTCATTGTGTTGTCAATTGTGACTTAATTCAATACAGACCTTTTCAGCTTCTTATCCATCTAACCCATCCAATTATTTTTGTTCTTTTATATGCTTTGTGATTTTCTTTCTCTTTCTCTCTTTCTCTCTTTTCCTTCCTTCCTTCCTCCCTCCCTCCCTCCCTCCCTCCCTCCCTCC